>JAXGGA010019006.1:0-20933 GCA_038373865.1 Uloborus plumipes
CAACAAAGTGTTTTAGTTTTCGTGACATGTAGTCTCTAAGTTTCAGAGATTTTATAAATAAAATAGTTTAAAATGGTACACCTTTTTGTCTCTGCGCCATTTTGTTGCGATCAAGGTCCCTTTAGAACATTTCTGTCTGGTCTTTAAAAATTGACGCTGAAGTAAGAATAATTCAAAAAAAAAAAAACAAAAAAAAACGGGTTAGTGCGGTTAATTCCTTACTTGAGGTGTTTCAAGAATTTTCTAAATCACAAAAAAATCTAGAAATTCCCGATTAGTGTTATCATCTAAGGCAAGGATTCAAGTGAAACAGGCGATCGCATATTGCAATCGCTACTGGAAATGAATTACATTAGAACGTTTCTTGATAAAAACATCGTGACGGCAGCGTGACGTTTGCCTATGAAAAACGAGCTAGATAAAACGTCACAGCCTACTTGGCGAATAAGAGGAGATCGCTGACCGCTTGTGAGCTCTTATTGGCTCCACCAGTAGTGACGTCAGTGCGATTAGCATTTATTGCGATTGCAACTTATCCAAATTTGGGAATTTGCGATTGCAATGGTGAGTTGCGATCGTCCGTGTTTCACTTGAATCCCTGCCTAAGTATCAGCATTGATACTCATATGTCAATATCGGCTAGCACGACTTTCGAGAGTACTATACTTTATTACTTTAAAGTAGGCGTATCAGGTTTAGAAATGTCGCGTCGTCGCCATGGAAACCGTATGAAAGAAAACAGCTCCACTCGTTTTTTTATGCACTGTTGTAGAGGAATTTCATTTATTTTATGTCTATCGAATTAGGCTTACGCTTTTATTTATATCCTTATGCTTCAGTTATTTCTTAACGTTTTCTAACAAATCTAGTCATACATTAATACAGCAAAAAATTCTAAGAAAATGTAGTGCTTTAGTAACGTTGATTTTTCAATTCTACAATAATTTACGCACAAAGCGCTTTTAACCTTTTGCATAGAACCATTGTTGCAAAAGTTTAGTAGGGAAAAAGTGCATATCGCCGTAACTATGACAACCATCAAGGGAAAAGTGCGGGGAGTGGGAAATTAATTTTACTTTGAGCAGCCTCCTCTCGTCACGCAGGGTATAAGCAAAGCCAAACTAAGTTCAATTTTATAATTTTGCTTTGAATTTGTAATTCAACGAAAAAAAGTTCCAAGAAAAGTTTTTCATTCCACTTTTTCATTAGAGAACTCTGGGTTTGAGCATAAGTTAATAAAACTGTATAACATACCCTTTACTCTACCATCATACAAATACAGGAGCTCCAAACTTTGACGATTAATGGCGACGAATTATGTCGTTTATTTCACGACACCGACTATTCCGGTGTCATGATGACGGACTATTTCGGCACCATCGAGGAAATTTAAGGAAGAAAAATATTTTACGTTTACTCATTTTGCACAAAAATTTTTAAATTTCCCACTACACTTAGGTTTTAATTGGTTTAATTAGACTTTTATTAACCCTATACCACCCTATAATTAAAACCTATTTACGATTCAGTAATTTTTAAGCATTTTCAATATGGTTAATGAAATTTAAAAATAATATACATTCTAACCGCAGCAGATTTTTTTTTTTTTTTTTTGCATGTGTGCAATGACATGTATTATTCAGAAATTCTTATTTTACTCGTTTTGATGATTGCCATTTAATGATTAAGGGTTGAAAGAAAATTCTGATTTGTCTGATTAGACAAATTATTGTTATTTTAAAAGAAAAATATGTATCTAAGGAAATATTGATGGATTAGATATTGCAGTAGATTAGTTTTTATTTCTAACAAATTTATACAAAGGAAAATAATAATAATAATTTTCAGATAACACTCAGATGTATATCTGAGAATCTCGAATAATATTTGCGCTATATTTTCTCAGAATATTCTGCTATCAATAATTCTAATACACTGTTATAATTTAAAATATCTACGCAGATAAAAAAAAACTTTGTGGCAAAAGAATGGTTGGAATGAACTCGGGTCTTATTAAAGTTCTTATAAATGAATCGGTTATTTGGAATTAAAAATAACAGTAATATAAAAACGTAATTAAACATTCAAAAATTAAAACATAATCTAAAGACGCAAGTATAAATTTTACAGAAATTCAATTCAAAAACAAACATTTTAAATAAGAATCCACGAAAACCAATTTTGTTCGAAAGCTTATTGTAAGTAAATACTGCAATATTTTGACAAAAAATGCATGTTTCTATTTATTAAGCTTGTTAAAAAAAGTGAATCGGAAAGTAGTTTTAAATATCAATACAATACAACGAGGAAATACTTGATTAATAAAATATGCAAAATATTTCTGAAAGTATTAAAAGTCAAAAGGAAAATTTTAATGTTCCGAGAAAAATGAAGGAAGAAAAGAAATGGGGCTCGAATGATTTCAAATGAGTTTGTTTTTTCATTAGCTCTAGAAACCAAAAGCCTTGTTAGAAAAACAATTATAAAAGGATCGTTCGTCCTGTGAGCTAAATTAAACTTGTCTTGAAGAGTTTCATATACTTCGTGTTTAAGTAATTTAATTCCATTTCGCTTTAAGGATTAGAAAATTCAAAAAGACAAAAAATCGACTAATGTACAACGTTTCAAATTGAACAAATTTGCTGTTTTTAAAACTTGAGATCATTTGTTTTCATAAATTAAAAACGATAGTTTTCTAATATTTCTCAGGAAAAATATTTTTCACTTGTTTCTAATGCTATTTTAAGAGATTTTTTCTCTGTCATAATTAAAGTAGTGTAATTAAGTAAAATGTGTTTTTCATGCTATTAACAGACTTGTCCGATTCGTTTCCTTACATTCCACACTAATAAATTTCAAAATAATGGGGCCAATGAGTTTATTCATTTTCCCTTTAATTTTTTTTTTCAATTTAATCAATGAGCTGAGAAACTAAATTTCCCCATTCTAAGCTGGGCACAAAACTCACTTATGAGCAAGACAATAAGTGAAATGACAAGAACCCCCACGTTTTCTTCATCTGCAAAACTTAGTGTACAGATCCTTTTCTATCCTAAACCTAAGAATAATATTTTATTATTAGAAACAGGTTCATGGTTCACCCAATAGTATGCCAGGTCAGAATTTAAGAATTTTTCAAATTGCGTCATAAGAGATGCATAATTTGTAGCGACGTTATGGGTATAAAATTTGCGGGGTGAATCAGAACTTTTTTTGCTTCTGTTTTTGTTTTTTCGATTCTTCCTGCAGATTACTGCAAATGATTTATTCGTCAATACAGCATTATTTTAAAGTCATACATGAAAATATTCGCATGTGAATGCGCAACGATCAGGTTTTGGTGCACTCCTTCCTTCCCACTGTGCTTGTTTTAAGTCATCAATCCTAGTATGCTAGTTTATATGTATAAGAACTCGTTGACATACCCCCCCCCCTCCTAGTACGCAAATTCCGTGCTTCAGTGCATGTATTAATGGCAAACCTAAGATTTCATTAAACTTGTAAAAAGGAGAAAAATAAAAGAAATAAAAGAAGTAATTCAAAAAGTGATCGTTCGAGAGTCCCAACGTCATTTTTCTAGTAAAGTGGGTGTGACAAAGGGCTCATATTAACTGATTCTAGACTACAGAGTGAAGTTGACCAATATGTGGACAAATTTTGCAATAGGGTCTGCAAAACCTAACATATTTGTACCTTCCGACGTTAATAAATAATTCAGTACTCTCTT
Source organism: Uloborus plumipes (assembly GCA_038373865.1). Classification (NCBI taxonomy): domain Eukaryota; kingdom Metazoa; phylum Arthropoda; class Arachnida; order Araneae; family Uloboridae; genus Uloborus; species Uloborus plumipes. The sequence goes on from JAXGGA010019006.1 coordinate 3,728, forward strand.
GAATGGTTTAGCCATAAAAATCATTTCGCTAAATCACCGAGTTATTTCCACAAAACATCGGCATCAAGCAAGTCAGTCAATATGACGAATGGAATGCCGCTGGCATCGCTTCTATGGAATTCTAAAACATTCCCATATCGCCATGACAAGGCACAAATGATTAAATTGATTGGAGGATAGCATAGATGATGTCCCGCATTCCTGGATAACTTGATATCTCACGGTCCAGGTAATAAATCGAAGTCGAACATTATCAATAATGCAGGAACCGCTGATAAGGTTGTGAGCAATAACATGTCCGTGTTATCCAAGTTTATCCGTGGTCATTATTAATACGAAAATGTGGTATAATTTTTTTTAATTTTGTGATATAAAAAGCTAAAGATGTGCATTGAACTGTAGAACTTAGATGAGTGGAAAATATATCAACGTCATTTATTAACAGTAGAAGGGGTGACTTTTCCTAGAAATATATTTCCACTTTCAGTAATGCTTAAATTTGAAATAAAATATTTACTTTTAATTATTCTGCTGATTATGAAAAAGCACGATATATTCAAATGCAATAAAGCGTGGGGCTGCACTGTTTATAAATGTTTAAAAAATTAGATTCTCTATGAACAAAGTGTCATAATTTTCTCTATTTAATTGTTTCTTATTGTGTATTGCTAACTTTGAAATTAACCTATTGATACATCTCAACCGGCAAAGTGATCATTCCAGGTTATTTTTGTAAGCGGAATTTTCCAGGTATTTATTCGAATTTTTTTCAGGTATTAAGTGATTTACTTTAGAAATAAGTTATGTTTTAAGATTGTTTAAATATGCTATAGTTCTTCTCTGAATGGTTGAGGTATGGCCCTGACAAAGCTTCCTTCTTTTCGTAGAATTGGAAGTGTAATTTCCATGGATTTGAGTTGAAATACTTTTGTAAAGCTACTACGAAAGTCCCGTACCCAATTCAATGCCAATTACTGATTCCTATTACCCGCAAAAGAGGAAACATTGCCCATGTCGGAGGTCAACTTAACAGATGATCACCATAAGCACAAACTAACTTTGATGTTTTTAAGTCGAGTTCAAGTTTTGTTAAATGTCAACAGATCGTAGCTTTACAGTTTTGCCGGTTTTTCGTTGACTAAAACATAATTTACTTAAAATGTTTTATTTACTCATTTGTTTATTTATTTTTTTATTGCTTACTTTTTTGTGAGAAGCATTTTCTGAAGGTTTTTACTTGTTTTACGCGACAAAAACAAACAAACAAAGGGCACTGAAAAACGTTCAGAATTAGCGATTAAATATTCAATTTCATTGTATGTAGTTCTAGTACTTATTTTAAAATAAAATTTAATTCATAACAAAAAGAAAAAAAAATATTCAGAATTTTCTCTTTAGTACGGACGAACCGTTCCAATAACTTAAACTTGAATCAATATGCTTTTTTCCCCAGAAGCTGGATGTATAAATCTTTGGAAATCATTTCAATTACTTTTGCATCGCATTCTATTCATAGTAAAATGTCACATCTAAGAATATCCAACCACTTCATAAGAACATCGTTATTAAATTCTCTGTCGCTTGCAATTCTTTTATTTCATTTACAGCTAGGATTTGTTTGCTAAGCCTTATGGGAGAGTATTATTTGAAGACGTGTTTTAGAGATAAATTAAAGATGTTCGTTAAAAAAAAATTTGAAATTGAATACAAAAAAAGGAAGAGTATTACTGATCGTAATTAAAATCTTTTTTTGTTTATCATTTCAAGAGATTGATCGATTTTCCATAGTGCCTATTTCTGTACCTCGGGAGCAGGACAATATGAATTGCAATGTTAATCAGACAGTGTTGCATATGTTAGGTAACTGCCCAAATTTTAATCGTACACATTTTAAATATTTTAAACAATTTTTCCATGTTTGACATAATTACTTGGGACACACCTCATCCTGGTTTATTCCCCTTTCTTCATGAGATTGGTTTTATGTCACTAATTTAGTGGTTTTATCTTTGTCTTGTTTGTTTCAACTTTGTTTCGTTAAGTATTTATAGTTTTACTTAATAGTATTTGACAGCTCCTTCTTTCGCTTGATTAGTTAAAACTTTTAACTTTGCTTATGTGTCTGTTTTTAAATGTTTTTAAAATTGTTTTGAGTTATCATCGTTTGGAGCAGTATAGCCTATGATGGTTCTTGTACCAGAAAACCTCAAACAACCAATAACTAAAAGTTTTCTTATATTTTTCCTTTAAGGACATATGAAAGTTTTTCTTTTTTTTTTAATTTTTAAAGCGAGATATATAGACACGTCTCTGAAGAGAAATACAATAGGCAAACGAGACAAAGGCAGATTCTGTTATTAGTAATATTACCAAATTAGAACATTTCTTCCATGTAACTCTGAGTAGTGGAAAAGCTCAATACTGGAAAAACTCATCGCTTTAGAACTCGAACAAAATGTGAGCTAGAGCTCATTTTTTGTTAAATAGCGCACTCACGGGTCAACAACGGAATATAAGCAGAAAAATCTTGGCCTTCCTGAAAGAAGGTTAATAGAAACGAGTTAGTCCAAATTAAGAAGTTCTTCGGCAATCATTCGCTTCACGTACAAGAATATGACGTCAGTAATATCACATTTTTCATTCAAAACTAATGAAAAGTGATTGCAGCATTGTACTTCAGACAAACTTGTGCGTCATGATCCTACCTGCTTACCCATGTCATCTACACTAGGTTACACTGTGTAAAAAACATATGTTGTTTTACAGTAGTATACAGTCAATTTTATTGTAACAAACTGTAAAAATTTCTAATTTTATAGTAATAAACTATAAATTGCTTTTTCTTACAGTAATTAACTGTAAATTACTTTTTCTTACAGTAATTAACTGTAAATTACTTTTTCTTACAGTAATTAACTGTAAAATTACTAGTTTTACAGTGTATTACTGTGCATTTTACAGTTTTAAACTGGAACCTCTGTTTCCAGTATTACACTGTTGTTTTTACTGTCTCATACAGCTAATTTTGTGGTAATAAACTAAAATTGTGATAATAAACTGTAAAATTGCTAATTTTAGTGTGTTAGTGTGAATTTTATAGTTTTGAACTGGCACCTCTGCTACCAGTATTATACTGCAAAAACAACGACTTATTTTTTGCAGTGTAGATATTGCTATTACATTGACTATATTTAAAAGACATTTTTTTAAAATTACATATCAATTAATTACGAGTAAGATTTTAAAGTTGTTGTTTTTTCTTCCAAGGAATTAGTAGGATTTTTAGCGCTTGACTGAATTGCTAAACACAACATACTTTTCGAAATGTTTAAAATCTTTCAAAAAGTCTTTGCGTGCTATTCTTAATGCTCCGCTGTGCCACTGTGGCACGCGTTCCGTGGGTTGGCCGTCTCTGGTCTAACGCGAAAACTAGAAGAAGGAAGTTGACTTTTCTGTAATTTATACAAAATATTTCCCAAAAAGGAAACAAATGCAAACTGTCAAGGAAAATTTGGAGAAAAAAAATTTTAATACTATTTTTCCTTTTTGGGAGTTATTTTGCAGCTTCGAAAAAAAAGGGGGGGGGGAGGGGACATTTTCAGCTCAAAAAACTTTGGGGGAAAAGTGAATATAAAATATTTTTGCAACTGAATATTTTCTATTCGACTTGTAAAAATTTATACTTAATCAAATAAATGCGTAAATAAACAAATAAATGAATTAATTATAAAACAATAAATAAATAAATAAATTTAAAAAAATGTGAAGAAACGTATACTTAAGAAAGTTAGTTATTAAATAAAGGCATGTAAATGAATCAATGAATGAAGAAATGCTTAAGCATATTAATAAATGAATGAAAGAATAGATAAAATGAAATTCCCTATCCACTTTGACCTGTGTGCACTTGACAAAGTGCATGGGTCACTTAAAATCAAAACATGTCTAATATGAATTAAATAAGTACTGAACTGGATATTAGTGCATCATAATTTATGCTTAAAAAAGTAATTACAAGAACTTTTTAATTTTATAATGATAAAAAAACTTTTTATAAACCACGCGAAATGACAACATTAGTATCAAATTTTGAAATTGACTAGTATTATTTTTTTCGTTGATGTTCGGCGCTATTTATTTTTTCGACTGGAATCAACAATATGTTTAGGATTTTAGTTAAATTACTGCAGATAGGTGGCCCCGCAAATTGAAAATATTATACCATTTCACTCTGTCCGCTATTTTACTTTACCCCACATTCCCCTAATAAAGATCTTTTTTTTACATATATAAATATGTGAAGCATGTTTAAAAAAATGTCGTAGAATAATTCTAAATATAGTTTAAGAAAAATACGCTTTTAGAGTTAATCAAAAAAGGAGATTTTCAAAACTATTGACTATCTGCGAAGCTTACATGCACTTATTATACATCAACATGCAACGTAGTTTAGCCTTTAGTATTAATAGTAGTATTAAATATATTACTTTTATATTTGTAAAGAACGTGAATTTAATCTTTTATTCAGAGTTGCATACAAACAACTGAAACACTTAAAATACATCAACATGTAACGTAGTTTAGCCTTTAGTATTAATAGTAGTATTAAATATATTACTTTTATATTTGTTGCATACAAACAACTGAAACACTTAAAATACATCAATATGTAACGTAGTTTAGCCTTTAGTATTAATAAGTATTAAATATATTACTTTTATATTTGTAAAGAACGTGAATTTAATATTTTATTCAGAGTTGCATACAAACAACTGAAACACTTAAAATACATCAACATGTAACGTAGTTTAGCCTTTAGTATTGATAGTGCTATTAAATATATTACTTTTATATTTGTAAAGAACGTGAATTTAATCTTTTATTCAGAGTTGCATACAAACAACTGAAACACTTAAAATACATCAACATGTAACGTAGTTTAGCCTTTAGTATTAATAGTAGTATTAAATATATTACTTTTATATTTGTTGCATACAAACAACTGAAACACTTAAAATACCTCAACATGTAACGTAGTTTAGCCTTTAGTATTAATAGTAGTATTAAATATATTACTTTTATATTTGTAAAGAACGTGAATTTAATATTTTATTCAGAGTTGCATACAAACAACTGAAACACTTAAAATACATCAACATGTAACGTAGTTTAGCCTTTAGTATTGATAGTGCTATTAAATATATTACTTTTATATTTGTAAAGAACGTGAATTTAATCTTTTATTCAGAGTTGCATACAAACAACTGAAACACTTAAAATACATCAACATGTAACGTAGTTTAGCCTTTAGTATTAATAGTAGTATTAAATATATTACTTTTATATTTGTTGCATACAAACAACTGAAACACTTAAAATAAATCTTTATCTTTTATTCAGAGTTACATACATACATGCATACATACATACAAACAAACCCACATGTGAAACTAATAAAAGCGTATTAAAAAGGGTCTGAATGGATCCTTCCTTGGAATTACGTATTAAAAAAAAAACGATGTAACTTCTCACAAACGTAATTAGTTAAACTTGAAAAAGAATAAAACTTTCCCAAAAAACCAACTTTTGCTGCATTACGTCTTCATCCCCGAGAAAAACTGCTTAGATATAAAAATCAAATTCATAATATGTCAGCATCCACATAAGCCTAATTAACGGTAGTTGCGAAGTTCCTTGTGCTGCATTCTTCTCGTACATAAGAAATAAGCATTTGATCTTAGGAGTCGTTTTCTTCTTGGATAGTCCTAATCTGTCTGGGAAAGTCCTAATACGGAAGAGCGCTTGTCACATCTCACGAGAAAAGGGAAGAAGTCATTACGATTAGTTCGATCAGAATCAGCAGTATCGGATTCTTCTTGTTACTGAACGTGCCAACGTTCGCTAATTCGGATAAAAGAGGAGGTAAGGAAGGTTATTTTTTGAAGTATGAGTGAATAGCAGATTAAACGGCTTGGATTACTTTTCAAAATAGAAAGAAATAAATAACTCAGGAAAGGTTGCAGAGGTTACAGGAATTTCAGCTCCATTGGATAGTAAAACTAGCTTATTATTGGGCGTTGCTCGGTAATGAATTATGTTTGACTTATTTCATGCTAAAATGAAATAAGTGAGCCTTAAATTGATAATTCATTGTTAATCGTAATCTTTGTTTGAAAATACTCATATTTAAATGTGTTAAATTTTATCGACTTGTATGCTTAAAGGCTTATCTCTATTACTCTATATATTCCAAATTGAAAGAAAATGGCCATTTTGAGACAAAAGATTTGAATTTTGAGCTTTTTGAACATTTTTAAAATTTCAAAACCCAGCCTAGGTGAATTCTAGTGCATCAAGGAACCTCTGTGCCAAATTTGATGAAAATCCGACGAAAACTGTATTTGTATAAGGAACAAACAAACATACATCCATTTTCTATATATAGATTTATATAAATGCTTCTCAACGAACGATTTTCTCTTCGCTTCCGAAAGAATATAGTTTGAAGACCTTCTGAACTGATAAAAAAGGATTCAAACATTTTATCCATTTTTTAACGACCATACAGGATGGGGAAAATATATGTTAAATTTTTTCAAAGTTTGATTTATATATACGTAACACATACAATATCCATTTTGTTAAAAGACCTTCTGGCTATATTTTAGAAATTACACACAAAAATATTACAAATCATATTAACATTACAATAGGTACATTTTTATCATGTTTCCTACAAATAAGTAAATAAGAACATAAGAGGAATATCTCGTAAAAACATCAAAGTAAATAAAGAAAGAAGTTGAAACATATTAAATTTAAAATTTTGAAATGGAAAAGAGAGATTCGCTGTCTTGTCGATCTGTCTGTCTGTCTGTTTGCTCTATGTTTGGAGGGAATAGCAAAGGCTTCTGACCTCCCCCCCCCCTTCACTTCCTTTCCAAGTTTTGTTTAACTTTGTTTTGTTTAATATTGAACAGTTTAAAAAACGTAACATTCGGCTCTTCTATAGAATTTGCATTCTTCTATAGTAAGCACTGATCTGACTGACGGATTTGACTTGGTTCTGTTTTATCGGAAACTCATGTAGAAAACAGGGAGGGGGTTAGCTGTAATTATGTTATGATGTTTTTGGGCAGTTAAAAAAATAATCCAAGTAAGAAATAATCTTCCGAAACAAATTGCCAAAAAAGGATTTTCAGTCCGAAAGTAAGGAGTAAACTACACGGATTTAATTCACTTCATTCTAAACTATTATGTTTTGCTCAATATTTTTGTTAAAACTGCCTATGAAAAATATTGTATATATTTTTTAATGTTATTTAATTATTTGTATATATTTTACCTTTTCAAATTTGAAAAATTTTTAATGGTTACAATTTTTCTAATTCAATTTTAGTTTTTCTCTTTCATGTTTGCATACTTGCATACTGAAAAGCTAAAAGTACATAAATTAAATATAATCTAAACGAAAAGAGCATTTTGAACTTAAGCATTAGAAATTCATTGAAACGTAAAACACAAAAATTAGAATTACTAGCGTAGACATAATTTACTGTCAAGGGCAGAAGGAAGGAGGGAGAGTCGGGATAGCCCTACTAACATGTATAATATTAATTAACCTAATGTGTGTTTCTAAAAGTCGTGCACTGATAAAAGAAATTTATTTAAAAAAAGAAAGAAAAAATAACTATGCAACACTGGTCCTCAGTATTGACACGAAAAAAAAAAAAAAAAAAACATAGATGCGATATCATCGGTAACTATACAGACATACTAATACCTGTCGTCAAGGGCGCAGAGGAAAGTTTTGGAGGTTAATCCTCGAAAAACGTTTGTTTTAATAAAATATTGCGAGTCCTACTACTAATCCCGTAGTTTATATACATGTTAGCATTGTTAAGAAGAAAGAAACCTCTCATTGAAAATAGGTTGTGTCTGCACTCATGCCTGACGTGAAATAAAATATCGTCTAGATGTTTAGAGATCTTCACCGATATACAAAAGGTACACACGTGGCAAGGTATTAACACTGCGGTAGAAAATTTTGAGGTGATGATCAGAATAAATACAGAAAACTCAGGACTATCTGCGGAATAGGAGGATAACTGCGGATGATGGGACTAGCGGGTGGACCCCTCTGCATAAAATAATGTCGGCGACGATGATGCCAAGATGAAATTTCCAATTAGTTTTTTTTTTTTACTTGTACGAAGAACGGGAAGTGTGCTGTATTTTCGAAAAAAAAAATTCATTTAAAATCGGCCTTTAATTTTAACCTAAATTTTCAGTTTACTTATGAATGTTGAGTAGTTTTTCTGCACATTTGCACGTGCATTTATATGTGCGGGCAAATAAAAAGCTAATTTTTTACCTTTTACCCATTAATGAGTTATGTACTAAGAGTTTTATCGTAACATCAGTATATACTTAAGTACCAGGGGTTAATTCATAAATTTTGCAGTGTCGGAATAACCGATGAAAAATAATGGAATACTGATAATTACTGAATAGTTTTATGTGAATGGGGAATTTATTTTTCTTGAAAAGCAGCCGATGCGTTTCGGTACATTCAAGCACGAATTTACCTGTGCTATCAATGGATCTCGCAACTCAAACTCGAAAACGGCATACAGTAAAACGTCTCTGAGCGGCTAACTCTCCATTCTGTGAAAATGTGACCGCTGTTAAGGGTTTTGACTATTGAACTCAAACTTACTGCTAATGATCTCAATACTTTACAAGAAGTTCTGTCAAGAACTAAACGAGCCTACTTTCCCGTACATCGACATCGGCATTCTCGCATCTGATCATTATTCTCTTGATTATCTGAGACTGAAAATTATGTCAAACATACCTTTTTAGCACTTAGAGCTAGTTTCGAAAAGCAAAATATACCCCTCTCATCAGATGAAATAGACACGTAAAAAGTAATTAACGACTAAATAAAGTTTTGTCACACCTTTTAAAGAGTGTAACTGTTACAGTTCCTCCGTAGAAAAAATCCTCCATCGTTTTCAAAAAAATAATAACAATAATTAAAAAAAAAATAAATAAATAAAAGTACAAAGATCATCAAACCACATTTTATCAAAGAAAGAAAAAAAAAGAAAAAGAAAAAAAAATCGTCCGTTAAAAAAATGTCCGGAATTTCACTTTTAATCCGTTGCCAGTTGTTAAATATAAATAAAGAATAAAATGCTCTCGAATGAAAAATTTTTGTTACAAAAAAAATCGTCTGCAAAAAAAATAATAATAAATAATAATAATAATAATAAATAAAATAAAACAAATGAATAAATAAACAAAAAATCGTCTGCAAGTTCAGTCATTTTTTTTTCTGAGCCTGCATTTCCGCCATGTTCGCGGAGTCGGAGTCGGAATCAGAGTCCTAACAGAAGATTACTTAGAAAAGTACTTTACAAACATTATTTATCAAAACCATTTTCTTACAAAGTTAGTTTGAAGGAAATCCGACTTTAAGTTCAGAATCAACATTCATCTTAAATTCCCCGTAGACGCTAATGTTAATTTTTTTTCTGAACGGTTCAATATTGAACAAAAAATGGTACAAATCAAAAAGCGAAATATGGAAATGTATGGGAAAGCCTCTCCGAGATCTTTCAAACAAAAAAAAGTTTATTCCATTCAGACGGTTCACTCAAAAGTTATTAGGTGGGGAAAGGTTGCTTGAACGGTTCAATGTTGAACGAAAAAATGCTCAAATGGAAAATTTAAATAGGGAAATGAAGTATCCTTGCTGAAATCCTTCGAGCAAAAAAAAGTTTGTTCAAATCGGATTGTTCACTCAAAAGTTAGCATCGCGGGACAGGTTGTTTGAACGGTTCAAAGTTGAACCAAAAACTGTTCAAATCGAAAAATCAAATATGGGAATGAGCTGTACTCGCCGAGATCTTTCGAACAAAAAAAAGTTTATTCCATTCGGATTATTCACTCAAAAGTTATTAGGTGGGGAAAGGTTACTTGAATGGTTCAATGTTGAACCAAAAATGTTCAAATTGAAAATTTAAATTCGGTAATAAAGTATCCTTCCCGAGATGCTTCGAACAAAAAAAAATTTGTTTAAATCGGACTGTTCATTCAAAAGTTATTAGGGGTGACAGCTTGTTTGAACGGTTCAATGTTGAACGAAAAATTGTTCAAATCGAAAATGTAGATACGGGAATGAAGTATCCTTGAAAAGATCTTTCGATCAAAAAAAAGTTTGTTCAAATCGGACTGTTCACTCAGAAGTTAGCATCGCGGGACTGGTTGTTTGAACGGTTCAAAGATGAACCAAAAATTGTTCAAATCGAAAAATCAAATATGGGAATGAGCTGTACTCGGCGAGATCTTTCCAACAAAAAAAAGTTTGTCCAAATCGGAATGTTCATTCAAAAGTTATTGGGGGGGGGGGGGGGCAGACAGACCGACAGACCGACCGACCGACCGACACACACACAAATTCCCCATCTCAATACCCTACTTTCAAATTTTTATTTTTTCGATATTCAATTTACCTTTTTATTTTTTAACTTGGCGATATTTTTTTGACTTGGCGATATTTTTTTTACTTGGCGATATTTTTTTTACTTGGCGATATTTTTTGGACTTGGCGATATTTTTTAGATGCATTAAGCTACTTTTAATACTTTTTTCGTCTTTCTTTTGTTTTTAACGGGATAGTAGGCTAAAAAGGAAGAAGCTCACGATGAGTTTGATGATCCCATTGCACATGATGCCGGAGAAACTTTAGTCTGTGACATCTCAATCACTACGGAAGACGTGGAACCAGCAATTCCCGGCCCATCAAACACATCTAAACGGAGAAGTTTGCATTAAATTTCCGAATTATGTATTACATGTAGATTGGGACTACTAGGAAACCGCGTTAAAAAAAAAAAAAAAAAAAAAAAAAAAACACCGCGCCGCTTATTCTACCTCAAGGTGGTGTGGGTGGAATCGAGTTATTTTGCGATAACTCGTGATAAATAACCTTGCAACTCTCCTACGTCAAAAATTAATGATTTTACGAGAAAGTTGTAATGACCAATTGTAGGAAATTTTCTCTAGTTTATTTTGAATACAAATATTTTTATCGTAAAATAAGTCCAAAAAGAGAGGTACTCAGGATCCCTCTTCTAGAAGACTATTTTTCTATATGGCGGCGCGAGCGGCAAAGATACGAGGTGGCAAATATCGAAACGAGCTCATCAACACTATAAAACTACCAATTTTTAAAACTCCCGGAAAACTTTCCAGGTAAAACTACCAAATGACTGGACTAATAACGAAAAATAATATGTCAATTTAAGTTTTGAAAAACTGTTATTATTTTATATACTGTAATTTTAAGATCAAATTTCCAATTTGAGTATTTTGTAACAGAAGAGTACCTAACCCTTATTGTTTCAGCTGCTCCAAAGTCTCCTACCAAATGCTGCAGTTTATAACGATATAAGGAATTTCTCTATATGAAATTGTGTTTAAATTCATTTACTGGTTCGATTATCCCAATTCCGTGTATCATGTCTTGTTTTACGTTGTTTTATTTTCACCCATTAAATGTTACTGTTCAGAATAAAGAGTGCTTTATTCTGTGCGTTCAAACTCACAAAATAAGTTTGTTTCTTCCTTTTAAACCTTTTTGTACTTTGCATTCTAATGAGCTCTAATTTAGTTCTTGCACTTAGGTTAATGTATGAAAGGCCAGCTTTTGAAGGAAAAAGAACCCTCTTGAGATCCTCAGCATAAGGTTTTTGTAATTAAGCAAATCTTGAAACACCGTTCTTCTAATTAAAAATTAGGAATACTTTGTATCAGATTTCTGGTGTTCATTGTGGCTCGTTCTTAAAGTAGTTCCATTCGAATTAACAAATTAACTTATTTTCTAATGTCTGTGTGTGGGTGTTTATTATTTTTTTACTGAGCAATGAAAAATTTGCTTTTTTTTTTTTTTCGTTTTCGACCTCAGTTATCGTGTAGGCCTTTTTTTCATATTGACAGGAAATCAGACACAATGTGGGTCCCTGGCTTTGGAAAAAGTATGTATTTTTATGTAGGTCGGCATGGTTTTTTGATTTATTTTACGAATTTATTTATTGTTTTTTGGTACAATTTACACTGAATTTATACTCGTTACTCTCCTCCACTCCATGAAAATTCAAAGTCCTAGATTTTAGTTATTACCAACTTATTAAATCTCTAAAACTGAAGAAGTTTTTTTCAACAAAACTTTCAACTCACCGAAAACCATAAACATAATTTGATGCATTCATATTTTCAGTTTGTAGTAAATGAGGCCATTTAAAAATACTAATGGGCTGTCCTGGGTTACGACTAATCGTTTAATTGTTACCAAAAGTTCTCTGTTTAGACAGATTTGTGCTTTACAACAGTTTGAAATGTTAAAATTTTTCCATTTTGGATACATTTTTATGAAACCTGAGTGTGGATATTCAAGTTTTTAGAAAATTCTCATGCTCTTACCTCCCTTTCAAAAAATAATTTTATAATGAATAATTTACTTCTTGTGAGGTTTTTTTTTTGGTAAATTAACCTAATGTTGTAGTAGCAAAACGTAAGACCTCAGGTCCTTTCCAATCAGTGGTATTACATGCAGTTTTACAGCATGCTATCTTATTTTTAAAACTTTAAAAACACTCTCCTGAAAAAATGACATTCTTGCAACAAGTGAGCCATATGTTCCAACGCAAATTATACTTCGTAAAGATAAAAACGGGAAAGTAATGCGACCAAAATTTCTGATAGCCTTGAAAACTAAGCCAAGTGTCATTTGTTTCAAACATTTATTTAATTAATATCTCTAGAATTAATTACACGAGGAGCAACTTACCGCTAAAATGATGAATTTCGATATCAAGTGAATTAAAATGACATCATTTTAAGTTTCCCCTAATTTAAAACTAATTGCACTCTTCGTACTTAATCTTCTTGAAACGACTTTAAGTATCATTTTTCGTTAAGTTCCATTTTCTCGTCGATGGGAAACTTAGCGAATTAAACTATGCACTTAATTTAAAAACTAGTTTCTCCGCTCCGGGGGTTGTTTCAGATAGCTGCTGTAAAAATTTGAATTTGAGATTAAATGCTACTTAATATTTGAAATACCTCCTCGAGCGTTTTTAAGGGAGTAATATTCGTTGCGTTAATTGAAATATGACCTTTTACACTAATATATATAACTTATGCTGTCAAAATCATTATGTTTGCATGAGTATGGAGAAAAAAGGGGTACAAAAAAAGGTGGTACCAACAGTGCAAAAATGAACTGTTGTTTTTACAGTATAATACTGGCAGCAGAGGTGCCAATTTAAAACTGTAAAATACACAGTTATAAAATGTAAAACTAGTAATTTTACAGTTTCTTATTATAAAGTTAGAAATTTTACAATTTATTGCAGTAAAATTTAGTTGTATTATATTTTAAAAACAATAGGTTTTTTCTGGCAGAGGAGGTTCCAGTTTAAAACTGTAAAGTACACGGTAATAAACTGTTAAATTAGCAATTTTACAGTTTATTACTGTAAAATTGGCAATTTTAGTTTAACACTGTAAAAGTAGAAAGTTTACTGTTTTTTACTGTAAAATTAGCAATTTGGACAGTTTATTAATATAAAATTAACTGCACTATACTGTAAAAACAACATTCCTTTTTTTATAGTGCTAGAAAATGAAACAAAAATTTGGAAAATGTTGAATATTTGTTTTATACATTCACTTTCGCTATAATGCTTTAGACAGCTCAAAAAAAATTTTTAAGCTTTAAAAAAAAGCAAGTTTAGCGAATTTTTTAGATTATTTCACTGCATGCCTGAACATGGGGGAAAAATTCTTTTGCGAAAAATATTTACAGGCAACCGATTTTTATGCACATCCGTGCAACTGCTGTTTTCAATCGGCGGGACTTACGAAGCTCGCAATTTTTATCTGAAACAAATAAACCAGACACCATTTTAATTTTAATTTAATTTTCTTCTATATAAACTAAAATTAACCAAAACAATTATGAAATTCGAATTTTTTTCTCAAGTTTGAAAAGCTTTTTTGTAAAAAAAAAAAAAAAAATCATTTCAACTAGCGAAGAAAAATTGCTAAGATTTTATTTTTCGAGAATGTTTTTAGTTCAAACCTCCTTCCTGAAAGCGTTTTTGATAAAAAAATACTTTACAAGGAAATGCACCACTTTTACAATGAACGCCTAGAAACGAACTGCAAGGAAATCTGGGATGATTAGAAAATCTGGGATGATTAGAAATATTTAATTTATCTTATGTTAGAAAATCAAACTGCTCGATTAATTATATAAGTAAAAATATGTTGAGTAGAAAAGCAGAACAATGAGTCCCAATCCCCCTACATTAAAAAAAAATAAATAAGCAGTTTAATTTATAATTAATACAATTTTTTATTATAAAAGTTATTCATTGGGTATTTAAGCGAAAAAAGTGAAAAACAATGCATTTTTTCTCTTGAAATAAGTTGTGCATATGAGCTGAAAATGAAGAAAATCGATTTCTCCTCTGTATGCTAATAAAAGGACGTCCTTTTCTCTAGAGAAATAAAACGCCTCTTTGATAAAGTAGAAGAGAAAATAAATCTACGATTTTAGGATCTGAATTCCGTTTAAAATCAGAGAAGAGTGCACAAGCGCACGCCGTAATCGCATTATATGGTGGAATTAAGATTCTGCTTTAATTATACATATTGTGTTTCCACGTTTCTCGTATTCGTTAGAAAAAAAATTGCTTTTTTTCACCTCCCCTTCCCCCTTATGTGTTATTATTAACACATTTATGCCCAAGTTTTTTTAACGATTTTTTTCAATTTTTATCTGCTTAAAACTCTTACTTGGAATGGTTTACATACATTTTAGGTTTAAAATAGATCGCCGTTGTCATATTTATTAAGTTATTTAACGTCCTGTTTATGGGTCACTAGGCAGATACGTGCGCAAAATACGACCTTATTTGACTTTACTTTTGCAAAGTCACATTACAGAAGGCATCTGTGATCAATTTTAAACAAATCATTTAAAAATAGTTTAATTTTATGAAAATAAGTTTGCATAAAAACACTTTCTTTCTGTGTCTGCCAATGCTGGATCGTTGCTTGACTGATTTGTCTTAAAATAGCTGTCAATAAATAAACTCTGATGTCCAACTAGTGGTTCTATCTGGTTTTCTCAAGAAGAAGAACTATTTAACTTGTGAAAAACAGCTTTAGTAAAAGGATATACCCATTACAGGTTTTTGTATGCAGTAACTAACAAGCGTCCCGTTTTTAGGCTAATGGGCATAAATGGGTTAAAACATTTTTTTTCCATGTTCATTTTTCAAGCGTTTTAAGTACTCTGTATTCATAATTTGACTTATGTAGCTTTACTCAAATGGAAAAATAATTAATGATTTGTAATTCATGAGATTTTTAAATTCACTTTTCTGGATAAAGTTTTGCGATAGGGAAAGCTTCGAACTCTAGTCCTTTGGACGTGTAAACTTTTAGATTGCACGCTACGAGACCCTGTTGCAGCTGGGTAATTCCTCGAGTAACTGACTGACAATGTTAAAGCAAAACAGTAAATATTTTGTATATTAAATACAAAGAGTAAATTTAATAAGTATAAATTGTAATAATCTTTAAATTAGTTTTAAAAGACTAATAAATTCGATTTTACATGCACTCATAATACATCGACATGTGACGTACTTTAGCCTTTAGTATTAATAATAGCATTACATACAGTAGCGTACATAGACTAAGGTGCGCCCCCCAGCAAGATTTGTAAGTGCGCCCCACACCCCCTATTAAAATGTAAAAAATATTTTCCCCGTGTAACCTTTAGTGCTATTTTTCTGGATCGGGCGCCCTCGAACCTCTTGCGCCCCCCCCCTCGCGCCGCGGGGGTTGCGGGGGCGCTATGTACGCCACTGATTACATATATTTCTTTCATATTTGCAAAGAACGTGAATTTCATTTTTTATTCATCAGAGTAACATACATACAAACAAACCCACATGTGAAACTAATAAAAGCGTATTAAAAATTATCTTTCCCCCTGAACTATTGTATTTAATCAGCTGAATTTAATGATATAATATATCCTCAAATATATTTTGTATCTAAAAAAATAATAAAAAGCATGGAAACTGACATTCTATTTTTCAAAATGTCAGTCAGTTAACATGCATTTGGCAAATTTTATAAAACTCATCCAAAATGTAGTTTGAGAATTTAACTATATCATGAAATTCAGCTTAAAAAACACAATAATCTAGACAAAAAAATGGTTTGCATAAAGTATATTTAGCGTTAAGTATTAAAAAATATTTACCGTTTTTCTTTCGAAATATCAATAAATTACCCATGGAATTGCTCTGCTAGAGTTTAAGGTTATTGAACTTAAAAGAATAAAGGTGAACAAGGGCGTGGCAACAATTGTTGGTATAACTCCAATTTCTTACAAGTGGAATCAGAACGGTGGATAACTTAATATTACAATATTTTTTAGTTTAATAAGTAAAAATGTGGTTCCTATGGTTCTTGAAAAGTTTTTAATTTGATTTTCCAACTTAATTTTCTTTCTCCATTTTAAAGAATGACAAACATATTAAAACAATTAACTTTTGATAAAAATTGATTCACAATAAAAAAGAAGTACCCATCTATAAATAAAGTTCCTGCTATTGAACTTACTCAATCTGGATTTTTTGTAGATATTTTTTTACAATTATGTTAGGATGGTTTTCAACGCTCTCATTCTAACCACGAATAATGGATATATGAAATAAGTTTGAAAGTTGGATATATATATATAAATAAATATATATATATATATATATATATATATATATATATATATATATATATATATATATATATATATATATATATATATATATATATATATATAACTAAAAATTAGCAATTAGTATTTACATTGTAAATATTACATAATTTTTATTTCATCTTCGTATGGCTAAAATGAATACTTCAATTCGGTTGAAGGAAAGATATTTCAACGGAAAACAACTAAAGCTGAAACAATTTTAGAGCAAAGCAAGATTCTCTATTTACTTCTTTATGCCGGACGTTTTTCTTCAAAATTGATATCGTTTTTATCCTTTATACTTTAGCACACTATGAAGAATAAGCTTGGAACCAACTGAGATATTTTTTCTTAAAA
>JAXGGA010019007.1:0-20929 GCA_038373865.1 Uloborus plumipes
CATGTAAAAGATTTTTTAAAAAAAGATTCTGTTTAGGCATATTGCATCAAATTTAATAAGGCGTGTGGTCCCCTTAAACAGCTAAGACCTGTTTGGCATGGATGCGATAAGATTATCGATCTGACTTTGGGGAGTACTGTTCCACTCCTTAAGAAGTGCAATCTCTAAGCCTCGGACAGTAACAGGCGACCTTGGTCATGCAGCAACGCATCATCCGAGCATGTCCCAAACGTGATTGATTGGATTCAGGTCAGTCGAGCACGCTGGCCATTCCATACGCTGTATTTTTTCAGCTTCAAGCATGTTCTCCACCAGAAGAACTCTTTTCGGTCAAGCATTATTGTCTTGCAAAACAAAGGAATCTCCGATGGTTCCAGCGTAAGAGATGACATGAGGTCTCAGTATCTCGTCTGCATACCTATGGCCCGTCAAAGTGCAATTCCAAATGATATGCAGCTCCGTACGTCCGCCTATGCTGATTTCACCCCATACCATCCAACCAGCTTGTTTGTATTCTGACCTTTCACGAGCGAATGCGGGGTTATTTCGAGTGCCCCTGTCACTCCATCCCCGAACACGTCAGGTGTCACTCTTCAGACTGAATCAAGACTCGTCTGTAAATAGCACTTGGCTCCAATAATGTTGCTCCCAATCTCGATGTTTAGCAGCCCATCTTCTTCGGGCCACACGGTGGCTTGGGGTCAACGAAATGCACACCATTGACCTACGTGCATAGAGCCCTCACTGATGCAGCCAATTATGTACTATTTGGTTGGACACCCTTTGGAAGAGCAACTGTCTTTGCAGATGCGCAGCATTCTCTATTCTGTTTCGACGGGCTGTTAACCGTATATACCGGTCATCAGTTGCTGTAGTGTTGCGTAGCCGAACTTGCCCTGATTGACGTCTAACATTTTCTGTTTCTTGGAATCGATTCCACAGCCTTGCAAGGCTTCTGACGACTCCAACATCATCCGCGACACTTCGTTGTGCTTGTCCGGATTCCAGCCTGCCTAAACGCCATGACATGGATTCCGGTAAATCTCGTTGTTGAGACATTCTCAAGTAATCTTGTCTCCAAAAAAATATACGAAAAACTACTGCGCAATCGAATTTCACAGTTGTGGCAATAAAACGGACGTTTCTGCAACATCCCGATTTCTGCACTTATCTCCTTCTTTTGGTTTTTGACGTCATTAACCTTTATTTGCACGTCCGTTTCCTGGTAGGCTTGAAATTATGAATGATTCATTTTATGTTACTTATTGATACACATTATTGCGTAATTTTGTTAAAACCATGTGCTCCCCTAATTGATTTGAGCAGTGTATGTATTTGAAATAAGCATTGTTCTACGTTGCTTGATACGGCTCAAAATGCTTCTTATTATCCTTCCCCTTATTCTTCTCTAACGTATCACTCCTATTTTGGTAAGATCAGAGAAGATCTGACGCATGGGTAAATACGCGGAAGGTTTTACCTAAGAAAATCAGACAGTGCATAATATCACGATGTGTTCATTAATTCTTTTTTGATTGAAAAACGTAATTATATTCCGTTTGAATAACCTCTTGTTTTACTCATTATGGCAATGTTTATAAGGAATACCGTGCATTAATATTCTATTTGGTAAAATTAAGCAATGCTTAGTAGTTAGCTGGCTTAAAATATTAAATAATACATTTTATCAGCACATTTGAAGTAAATTAGTGTATAATATTTCAGCCCTTTAAAGTAGATTATTTGGCTTCTAGGGCTCTTTAAAAACATTTTAAAGGAACCTCATGAAAACCCTTTTTTACTTTTAAAAATATATATTGGGGGGAAGACTTTTTAATTTCCGATGCCCCTTCTTAAAAACTGTTCCACCCCTGTCCAGCTGTAAAGTAAATTAGTCAGTTCTGAGAAATTGTAAGAGAAACTTGGAATGTTGAAAGCTTATGCTGTTATTAAGAGAATGAATTGCGCTAGTCGTTAAAAGAAGGCATAAAAACTGGAACTTATTAAAATATAATTCATCTTTGTTCAAGTCATTTTTAGTTTCATAAGTTCTTATGTGTATTCGAAATTCGATCGTATATTGAACAATTCCGAATGCTTTATTTTGGGCTTTTTGTCCAAGAAATAAAAATTTAAATTTTTGAAATTGAATTAATGTTTTGCTATGGTTATTTGTTTCTCCAAATGGGAAGAAAATAGTCTATGGAATAGCAAAAATTTGAAATTTCTGATAGATGCTAGAGCTATAGCACATGATTCGTTTGCCAGTGCTGTATGGTTTAGTCAGCGAATATCCTCTTTAAAATGACCAAAGCTAGTCTGACATTGCGCTAGAGGATTTTCGATTTGAGAAATGAACAAGAACCAACATGATAGCAGCTTCTTGAGCCCGAGTGCTACACTTAGAACATTTCACACTATGTTTAATATTAGTTCACATCTTTAAACTATGACCGTCTGCAAAATCAGGTATTGGATCTGCCTTTGACTATTTTATCAGAAAGTGGAATTTTAATGATACAGAACAAAGTTAGCTAACTATAATTATTTGAGATGAAGCAACTGCCAATGTGCTGAGCAATTCTGTCAGACTTAATCTACATATCGTCGCTTTGGAAGAATAACGCTGCAACTCAAAAAAATCGAAAAATGACATTTTTATATAATTTTGTTCAGAAAAAATCACTCTTTATGATGAACATGGTTACAACTCAAAAGTGTCAAAAATATCCGTTATTATAAAAAAAAAATATCCGTCAAATTAAAATTACGTCATTAGTTAAAATGCCATTGAAGTCAATCATGCTACATTAGAAAATAGATTAAAATGCGGTTTTTTTAATGCTAGTTTCATTAAAATAATCGCAATAGTTTTGAGCACAAGCGCGATAGAAGTTAGTTTCTGAAAAGTTAAAAATTGCTCTCCTGAAAAATGGGCTTTTTGAGTTGCAGCGTTGTTCTTCCAAAGCGACGATATGTGAGTTGCCGGTGTTTTACATGTTTCTGCCTTAGACTTCGGGGCGGGAACTTACTGCTTTTATCTATATAGTTTAAATTATAATACACTTCTATTACGTTTTCATTAACATGTGGGTTTTTAACATGTTTTCGGACACAGTAAAATATTAAACGGTTTTAGTTATTAAAAACACAAACTATTAAGCGTATCATACAACTTTTTCACTTTTAACCAAAAAATAAACGAAATCGAAATCAGTAATTTTTATTACTTTTCCTGAAATTCAGGGTCTGATAGAAATATTTTTCGAGAGGAACACCGAAAAGTATATTAGTAGTCAACCGAGTAGTTAACTTCCATTAAGTGGATGAAAGGTGAAAGCTGTAGAGCTAGATCTCAATTCCATAGATTGTACTGCGGTCTACAATTTTGCAGTCTAGGGCCTGATTTAACCTACAGGCCACACGAAAATTTAGACTCTTTAAAGTATTTTTTCTGAAAAGTAATAGGATATATTAAAAGTACAACACTTTTGGCCCGTGCAGAAAATTTGAATAAGCGTTTGCACCTTTGTGTCGCTGCAAAAAGCTGCCACTTTTAAATTAATTAAATTTATTTATTAGTAATCACAACGCAGATTGTTACTTCTTGCGTTCTGTTTATTTATTTTCAACGAAGTTACATAAATATTGCTAGTCCGGTTCTTTTTTTTTCTTTTTTTTTTTGCTGAAAGTTGGATGGAGAAATAAATTTTAAAATTCTAACGGTAGTGTTGATTTTTTTTTTTTGTGTGTGACCCTCTCCAGCCTAAATGCCGCTGCTGTATGTATACTATATAGTTGAAATTCTTGGAACACCGAAAGATATGAATGGGTTTTACTTTTTAAGAAATTCTATTTGTATCAAAACTTTCTTTTTCAACCGCACGTAAAATGAAATCGAAAAACTCTCCTTTCCCTCTCTTTCCCTCCATTTTTAATTGTATTTCGGGCGTTAAGGCATCGGTAGGTGCAAATTACTTTCGGTGGAAAAAAAATTGTTAATTGATAAAGCATATGCACTTTTTTTTTTTTTTTTTTTTTGCTGAACGTTAGATGGAAAAATAAATTTTAAAATTCTAACGGAAGTGCTGATTTTTTTTTTCTTTTTTTAATGTGTGACTCTCTCCAGCCTAAATGCCGCTACTGTTTGTGTACTATGTTGTTGAAATTCTTGGAACACCGACAGATATGAATGGATTTTACTTTTTTAAAAAATTCTATTTAAATCAAAACTTTCTTTTTCAACCGCACAAAAAATGAAATCGAAAAAACTTTTTTTCTTCCATTTTATCTGTATTTCGGGCGTTAAGGCATCGGTGGCTGCAAATTACTTTCGGTGGAAAAAAAATATGTTAATTGATATAGCACACACAACACACGCTTATCTCTGCACCCTATTCAGTAACGTAGCCTAGTCCACGACGACTTCGAACTACGTGATTGATGCTGCCATCTATTGGTTTCTAGGATAGTTGTTTAGTATTTGAAGGGGGTGGGTTGAGAATATACTTAACCACTTATTTTTCCAATTTTCGAACAGTGTTTTCAAAATAAAATAGGAAGCATGAAGAAAATTACGCTTTTCTATCAGAAAAAATATAAATAAATGACCAGCAAAGAAAGTTCCTAAATACATTAAAATAAAATTAATTTGTTTTTCAGCGTAAAATTTAAAACAAAAACTGAAGAATCGATGAAATAATACCGAAAGGAGTAAACTTTTACTGCTTATGCAATCCAACTGATCATACCTACTACAAAGCCAAGTGTTCTATTTCCGCTTTCAGTTCACCCGTTTCGTGGCACAACTACAGCTTCTATTTACCGCTCGTTTTTAAATGTTGCTGATTTTTCTACTGAAATTTAAAATTTTGAACAGGTATACGGTGAAAAAAAAAACACTTTTAAACTAATGATTTGTCTTGAACAAAGAAAAATCTTCGAAAACCTGTAATACTTTAAAAATATCATATGCCCGAAATTCAGAAATCTATACTTGTTTAAGTTCAGCCTTGAAATCAGGTTGTTAACTTATTACTCTTATTTTTCATTGCTTTTACAACCTTTCGGAACCAATAGGTATTCAGACAGTTTTTTTTTTTACTTCCTTCATGTCAACCTAACAACACGATTTATACCCAATGTCTTTCATTTTATACATTATGATTCCATATTTAGCAGACTTGTTGTTAAATAATTGAATGCTGCTATTTTTATGTTATTGAAAAATGCATTAACTTTTTTTCAGCAAAATAAATATAATCTTTCGTATTAGTTGAAGAATATGATACATCAAACCGCTGTATTGTTTATTTACAAGTCAAAATTTCAAATGTCTTGTTCGTTGCTTTGAGAGCAAACCTGTTATTCTGTGTCGCGGCGTGGCGCGAAGTAGCGTGGCGTGATAGTTGCACAATTTTGACATTTTCTCCACACAGGTTCAAAAGAAATAGCACTCGTGAGTGTTTTCAGCAAGTTGTTATCAGTTGTCTGCTTTACAATTCAGCATAATCAGTTTTTGAAACAATATCATAATGTGTGTGTTATCCGCCTACAATTAATCAAACCACCACACTGGAAATAATAATTTAGTAAAAATATTTTTTTTTAATCCCTCATATTTGATATTTATTCTTCAAACACTGTTCCGATATTATGAATTTTTTAAGCAATCACAATTATACTTATTGCTTTTATTTGACCGTCATTTATCCTTTGAGTTTTTGTTGCTTACACCATGACGACAAGTTTAAATCTAGCTCGTTGTTTTTAATAACAATTTAGAGAACAATTTTCGTCGTCATGATTTCAAACCGTCTGCAGTTCATATTTATTCATCAAGGCTTCACTCAAGCAGATTTTTCACTTAAACATTTTGCGTTTCTGGTGAAAGACTTACATAGCTGAAGTTAACAAGCAAAACTCTCTCTCTCTTCTCTTCTTCATTTACATACACAGTTTCCAGATTACTAATTCACGTCATTTAAGATCGGCAAGAAATAAAAAATACCATAACGATATACGCTGCAGTGGCGGCTCGTGCCTTAATTTAGTGGGTGGGCCCGCATTATATGTTTGCCCAGTAATGCTTACACAGATAAAATGAACGAAACAACAGTTAGTAAACCGATGCTGAGCGATATAAAATAATATTTTATCCAATTAGTACAAACTTACATTGCAAAATTATCTCATTTGATTTGATACATAGGTTTTATATTTTAAATGCTACACCAGTCTTAAGCGATCAATGTAATAATAATTGCAGTATTTTGCCCAGACGATCGACTTTCTATATACATCACTAACGTTAAGCAAGCTAGCTCCCACAATTTTGCCATTTTTAGACAGTGAAAATATTTATCACATCAAAAGTGTCACGCCTCAAGAGAGGCGGCACATCTCCTCAAACATTACGAGACTATACTCAAAAAGAAAAACAACATTTATGACTAAAACCCTCTCTCCGGCTAAAAATTTTGACAATCTGCACCATGACTTTCTAAAAGCCTCTATCAAATTAAGGAAAGCATAAGGTAAATGAATAGAGTTTGGCATGCTTACAAGATTTTTTTTTTTTTTTTTTAATTTAGATACAAATGTTGCAATTTCAGTTCATGGAAAAACAAATTCTAACGGTGTTAGAACTTAAAAATCTCACTTTTATAAATCAGCGTAAATAAATCACAAATTTTAGGTAGAAAGTACAGCGAATAGCTCTTTCTAATCTACAATGGAACCTCTTCCTCAGTGCAAAAAACTCAGCACACTACATGAAAGCTGTGAGAGAACTCTCGCAGCTTTCATGCTTTTAGAGCTGGGGGGGGGGGAGACTACTTCATTCATATTTTAGGGCAGTTAGAGGCCCCTCTTTGAACGGCCTTGGTCCTGGATATAAATGTAATCATGATTCGGTTAAACAAATGTAGAATTTAGAGCTTAAGAATACTTATTACTTCTCCAAGCATTTATAATGTCACACCCGGCAGGATGACCAAGTTCCTGGATTTCATACAATACTTACAACACTTTTTAATGTTTTAGCACAACACTGGGAAAAATGAGATTAAAGTCAAACTAATAGGTACCAAGAAAATGGCAAACGCTCTGCAAGTCAAAATTCGAGAAAATTTTCCAGTTCCCAAAGCGCAAATTAATAACTAAAATAGGCATGGATTGTATAAAATAGGTGAGGGTGGGGGTAATGTGAAACTGGCAATCTCTATGCCTGTTAGAAATAGGTGTTGAAAATGAAAAAAGAAACACACGCAAAAAAATCAAATGTTATAAAAATCAATCAAAAAAAAAAAAAAAAGAATGAGGACCGCGAAGTGAAAATAGGATAGAGTTTTCTCCCTAATACAGGGGCCAGACCAGTGGTTGGAAAAACTACATTTCTTTTGTAGCGAACTACAACTACAACTACTTTGTTGTAAATGTAGTTAACTACAACTACAACAACTTTTTTTTTTAATGTAGCGACTACAAACTACTTTTGAATTGTAGTCGCTACTTTGCTATTTTTTAAAAAATAAATAAATAAAAAGTATGCACCGTTTAGAGATTGACCAAAAAATTAGCAAAGTGGTTTACATTAACAAATTAATTCATTTGAATATGGAACAGAACTAGGAATTGTCATTGAACTTATTGGGAACTTTTCCTTTTTGTTCCTTTTTTTTTTTTTTTTTTTTTGCTAAAATTTGTGCTTTTTAGATTATTTTTAATTTTTACAAATGTTCGCCACAAGAAAGAATTCAAAAGCTGAAAGATTGAAAGAATTTACCTTTCGATTTTTTTAAACTTCTTGCCAGGGAATATTTAGGAACATTAAAATTATTTGAAGGAATACAAAAATTATCATGCTAAATAAACCAGTGACATCAAACAGATACAATGTATTTCGTCAAAATTATGCATCTAAGGATCAGCTCATATTTTTATGGTTCTTATTTCTCATTGTGTCCACTGTTGTACTCATGCAAGATTTGCACCAGAGTCAATTAAACTTTGTTTTTTTCCTTTGTTCTCCTTTTTTAATTTTTTTTTCATTTATTTATTTGTTTATTTAATTTAAAAGTAGCTTCCAGAAATCGCTACAAACTACTATTTTTTTTGTATCGCGCTACTCGCTACTCTACTTTTCTTAAAAAGTAGTGCGCTACACTACAAACTACTAAAAAATGTGGCTACTACAGTAGTTTCGCTACTTGTAGCGCGCTACTTCCGACCACTGGGCTAGATATTCTCTGCCCATGTACAGTAACGAAACACTTCCCTCTCTTTCCCTCTCCACTGCTTGGTTGGGGACAAAGGGAAATCTTGGGCACGAGGAGAAAGGCCCTCTCGGCAGAAATTACGAGGGGTGTAATCACTTACGGATCTTCTTAATTCAGCCACTGCGATTGGCTAAAAGCGGAGGTGCGCCTCTAGCCATCGTGGGCCAAAGCGATTTGGCCCACGTCAGAGATCAGTGGCCCACGTTCGTTCTCAAAGCTGTTCGAAGCGCGAAAATTGATGGAATTTGAAAGTTTTCTTTTGCTATATCAGCGATGTTTGGAGGGGGGGGGAGCGCTGAAGGTTGAAAATATGTTTTCTGCCCTATGTTTTTTTTTTTTTTTTTTTTTTTTTTGAGCCGAAATACAAAATTTTTATTTTAACTATGTATTTTTTTTTCCTTACAATTTTTCTGGGTGGGCCCGGCCCACCCGGCCCATAGTGAGGAGCCGCCCCTGATACGCTGTAAATGCTTCATTACCGCATCCTAAAAAAACATTCCTTTTTTCTAAGGATATGCCTCGTGTTTCTTAACCCTTCACTGCACGGTGTGCCAGATCTGGCACAAACCAAATAAACCCTCATATATTCCTGTGATTTTTAAATGCAGTTAAACTGAGCTTTGTGCCCCTTCTGGAACATTGCTATAATAGTTTAGTGTGATGTTTATGCACTAGTTAGTTGCACTAGTCTAGGTATTACAGTTCTTGCTTTTGAAAGAAAGAGTGTCTGCATTTCCGTTAGAAGTGTGCTTAGTCATTATTTCCTTTGTTCTAAAAATGTTTAAATACACTTAGTGGAAAGTTTGTTTATACCACTTATGGCACAAAACACATTGTAGATTATTACACTTATCGGTATACAAAGCATATGCTATGTGCTTTGTGCCACATATAGAACAAACAATTAAAACATCATTTTTGGTGCACATTTTTAAGATTAATTTTTTTCTTCATTTTTCCTGAACTCAGGGCTATTTAAAAGGTAACAAATGATTTTTTTCATGAAAATATAAAAAATCGTGCAGTGAAGGGTTAATCTAGAAAATCATTAGCCATAGTATAACAGGAGCAAATTCCTTCCACATTTCCACTCCATTCCATTTTTAGGAAACCCAACCAGTACGGTCCTACAGCAATTCATGATAGCGAAAAACAAAGTTTGACTGCAAAGCAAACTTTGCCTTTCAAATTAAACATCCACCCTTTAAAGAAACATACATTAAAAAAAGGCATAATTATAAAAAAAAAATGTTGGTCAGTGGTAACATCCTGAAAAAGGATTTAAGTTAAAATTAGATTAACTTCATAGGTATACACGCATGTTAGGTATACAGGCTTTGAGCTAGCTGCATTGGCGGACTTACGGGGGTGCCAGGGGGTGCGCCGCACCCCCAACATTTTTGGTTGGGTTTTGAAAATAATGAAATTAAGTATAATTCGCCAAGAAATGCAGTTGGAAAAGAACATTATTATTCAGTGCTGTATTAAAGAATTAGTGTATACTCCGTAATTGGGTATTTATTGGTACATCATTACAATTTCTTCTTTGAAACTACCATGGCGAAATTTTAAAAAAAACGTGACTATTGTAATAACTTTATCAGTAAAAACTGCCCTGAAATTAGCTGAAAACTAGCAATTTTTTAGGTAATTTTTAAAATTTTCCATAGAAGGACCCCCCCCCCCCCCGGACTTCTTATTGTAGTGGCGTAACCAGAGGAGGCCCACAGTGATCGTACTCCCTTCCTCCCACCCTTTCTCCAGAATGCTGAGTTGATATTTTTTTAAAAATATTCTTTATTATTGAAGAGAAGGAAAGAACGCGTCTTGGGAAATGGCACCAAAATACCCAATGTTGAGAAAATATCTTAATTTCTTTCAAAAATAAAAAAATCTTGGCACTTAAATTTTTCAACAGCTTCAGATTGTTAGTCAGCTAATGGTGTGCCACCCCCCCCCCCTCTCGCCCTATCCTCTTGTTTTTAATTTTTTTTTCTGCCTGATTTTTTTCTGTTTTTTGTCTGAAAATAAAAAAGTCTTCAAAATGTTATTTCTCGGAAGTCCTCTACCCCGCCAAAGTTATTACGGAGCATCACAAATTTCGTCATCTGGGCTTCAATTTAGCAAAATTTCCATTGAAAATCCTCCAAATACCAAACACCTTAAAAGACCGAAACTTGCTTAAAATTTCGTTTTTGAAGCTTCAATTTTGGAAAATTTTCGGATAAGGGCAACCCCAACCACCCTTCCTCCATCATTAAAAATCGTTAAAATTTTACTTTTCTAAATTACAGTTTCGAAAAGTCTAAAGGGGAGAACCTTTTGGCACAGCAGGCTTTTGAAATCCTAAGAACTGACATGCTTAGGACTTCAAGTCTTCTTGCCGCCAATGGAAGATTGAAGACTAGCCTTAAATCTTCCTTCTCATTCCGTGAAATTTTGCACATAAGAACTTTGTTCTTACAACTTCAATTTCGAAAATTTGCAGGGTAGAGCCCCATAAACCCCTCCAATAATCGCATAAAAAATTGTCTAACATTGCGTTTTTGGAACTTAAACTATGAAAAATTGAAGAACTGGCAGGTGGGGGGGGGGGAGTTTTTTTATCTGTTTTTCAAAAAATCCACTGGGACAATCCTACAATCAAGTTCATAAGACTTAAATTTCTAAAAATATAATCGGAGCCCCTCGTACTTTTTTTCGCCCTCAACTTCGTCTAGCTTCTAACAACATTAAAAAATTATTTAAGGTTTTTTCCATAGTTTCAAATGTTAAGAAGTGCCGAATCCCTATTGTTACTGGATATGGTCTACGTCGCGTTTTTAGAACGTAAATTTCCAAAAAAATTTGGGCAAGCTTTTCAATATCCCTTTTTCTAATATCATTCAAGACGTATATGATACTAAAAATTATGTTTTTAGAACGACAATTGGATGAGACGTATAGCACACCGTTCTCTTTCAATTATACGAGCTGACACTTCCGTATGAAATCTGAAAAAGAAAAAACTAATGTTTGAAAAAATTTAAGGCGGGAGAGACTTAAAACTTCTCCACCTAATATTACTGAATATTTCCCTAAAACTTCGTTTTTTAGGACTTGTATTTCAAGATGTTTCCTGGAGAGAGAACCAGAACGCCTCTCTCGTCACATCATCACAGTTTGTCTACAGTTGTGTTTTTGGAATTTCAACTTCGAAAAGTTGTGGGGAAGGTGATCGATTTTGCTCTATTTTCCAAGAAATTGATCGGGGACAGTCCTTAAGATAAGCCCTATCCCTTAAATGAGCGTCAACAAATATCGCCTATAATCGCGTTTTTAGGACTTTAATTTCTAGAATTCTGTGTGGAAGTTCCTGTGAACTTTTCTTTCCCCTCACAGCCCCAGAGGCAGTCTAAAACTGCATTTTCAGGATTACAATATCAAAAATTTTCCTGAGGATAATCTCCCAAACCTGCCTAATCAAAGAGAAAAAACTAAAAGCAGGATTTGCCAACGTGGACCCAGCCCGAAAAAAACTCACCGAGATTTTTCGGGTGGGCCCACTTGAAATGACACTCTATATCGGTGAAGTGTTTTTTTTTCACAATTTACTGCACATTGAAAACATTTATTTCAGAAACAAACTAAACATTACAAATATTTTGATCAATATCAAGTCTAGCAATTGGTACTGATCAGTTTAGTTATAATATTGAGTTTATTATGATATTTAGTGTTGGTCAATACGTGGTCCAAAAAAAGGCATCTTCCTTTCTGAGCAAACTTATTAAGTATTAGAAACAAAACTGTGCATATGAATTTGAGTTATTTGTTTATTTATTTGAATATTTAGAGGATCAAACTAAACAGGAACTATTTAAATCCATAAATTCAATTCAATATCAATTTAAAATGTTTTATCATATCAATTTTAAAAAATCAATATAGCATTGCTTTTTCCAAATAAAAAATTCTTTAGGGGCTCACAGTGACGTCTCTTCATGGCTCCCGACTCTTTAAAAATTTTACGTAGCAAGCAGTAGTTTGGTATGCAATGTTTGAATAGAGAATGATATTAAAATGACTCCCCTGAAATAAAAAATGAAAACCCCAATATTTGATTAAAAACCCAGACGGGCTGGGTTTTTTCAAACTCTGCTTAAAACTGTTTTCTGGTTGCGCCACTGGCTTGTTGTCCAGGGAATCCCCCCCCCTCCCCACGATTTCTGCTACTGTTGCACCCCCAGAATTTGCTGTCTAAGTCCGCCTATGGCTAGCTGGAATTAATTTGTTCCGAAACTTAATAATTGGATTATGATATGTTAATTAGACTCAGACAATTTTGCTTCTTGAATTTTATAAAATGCACAAAATTTGATAAAGAAATGCTTTATTATTTTCTCCGGTCAGTCCTAATAGCAGTTTCTGTCATAGACGCCCATGTCTCCAGACGTTCCAGTTGGCGTATTGACTACAGCAGTACTTGTGCTTCTAAAGTAAATCCAGCATCTATATATGAAGAAAGAAGAAGAGTGTAAAATATCAGAACAAAGAAACAAAGAAAATCTTTGTTTAAGAACAAAGAATATTTTGCATAGTTTTTTTTTCTTGTAAATTCACTTTTTCTTCAGAAACACACACACGCAACACCCAGGGGCAGATACAGACTGCCATTTAGGGGGGAGGGGGGTCATGCTGATAGGGTTTTGAGCACAACGGATTTCTGAAACTGCTTAACCCTTTCAGACGTGGTGTCCGGTATACCGGACATCAACTTCAACCGCACGTAGCGTCTGTAATTTTCAAGCTGTGGTTATAAAATTTATTTTAATTGACTCTCTAGAACTTTATCTATTATCTCTGCTAAAAGTTTTCAGAAAGAAGTTGGCATCAATATTCATTTGTTGACATTTTTGCAACGATGGCTTCGTCACGAAAAAGTGAGTAGTAAAAACATTTATATTTTTCATAATAATTGTGAATTTAATGCAATTTTTAGAACATATTTTCAATAAATAGTGTATGAGGATATAATAAATACATAACAGCTTTAATTTGAATCTAAATTTACTATAAAATGAGAAGGATTAAAACCTTGTCCGCTATACCGGACATTCAGTCTCAATGGTTGTCGGCACTGCACTACTGTTTGAGCCTGAGCTTACGCATACAAGAGACACTTGATAGCTATGAATCGCCATATTTTATGCAGTTTTTCAGAAGTATTTTGATTTATTTATTGCTGACTTAAAGTATTGTTAGAATTTTCGTTTTATTCATATATTTATTTATGTATTTATTTATTTTTTGTCGTGTGATTCTGCTTTGACTATCCAAAAATGTCTCAAAAAATTTCTTTTTCTAGCTCGACCTCGACATTTAAACCTTGGAGATCCTGATGATGAAAAAGTCATTTTCAGTATTCTGAACAACAGTGATGTATCTGATTTGAGTGAGGATGATGAAATTTGCACAAATGATAACAAGCAGAAACAGATATGCAGAATAGGTAAGTTTTGAAAAAGTGTCTTGTATACATATTTTTTTTCCTTTTTAGTTTTTACCTTTTTTTAGGAGTTGATCTTTCACAATGTATCATATTACAAGTTCTCAGCAGCAGGTTGTTTGGTAAAAAAAATAATTTGTCAACCACTTCTTTGAGAACAAGAATTATTCAGAAAGAATTTCACACCGAATCTTCCTATAAAACTTCGAGAAACAATTTGACTGATGCATAATTTTTTTCCTAGTTCCTAAGACTTCAGAGTTTTCCTAGGAATGCTTGAAACACCTTATCTGATATTAATGAAACACTTTGCTACATTTAAAATAAAGAGTTAAATTGGGTCAGCGATATTATTAGCGGTGACTGATAGATAATCGTAAACTGCATACATTTGCATTATTTCTTTGCGAACATTTAATCTTCAATACTTATCTCTTTTAGACTGCATTGCATCAGCATGTGTGTCAAGTTTATCAGCATGTGTGTCAAGGTTATCAGCATGTGTGTCAAGTGTGTCATAATTTATATGAAACTGGTTTGTTATGATATTAATTTGGTTTATACAGTTATTATTGCACAGCATTACTTTATTACTCAGAAGCATTATCAGATTCACAAATAGGCAAGATTTTGAATTTGCATCGGGTGGCAAATTCATAATTGCTGGAAAATTTAATTTAAATTTAACAAGGATATTTTTTAATGTAAAGAAATTTGATTATTTAAGCTCAAGTAATCACCTGCGAATACAGGATGGCCAAAACGAGAGGCAGGAAAATACAAAATTTTATATTTTGCGAGGATTTTTTCACCGTGTGTATTAAATGTGCCCATTTTTAAATGTTGTTATTTACATCATTTGTTCAACTTACTTTTGCATTAAATAATTCACAAGAAAGAAACCAGGTATCAGTCAAAGGGCAAAGATAAGATGAGAACAAAGGAGGGGGCGGAAGTTTTTTACGTCTTAGTCCTCGGCTTAGTGTTACATCAAATCTGACTCTGATTATTGTGTGTTAATTTATTATATATATATTTTTTTTTGCTTAGTTTTGATATTTTATTTTAGGAGCAGATATATTGCATTCATCGACCGTTGAAAAAGATGAAATTTTGGAGGATATTGGTGATGAACTAAACTTAATGCAAGAAACTCCAGCACGAATTGGTGCATCTGAGATTATCGTTCCCCCAGAAAAACCAAAGTGGAAGTTTAAAAAAAGTGAGTTTGTTCCAATACCTTTTGAAGGTAGTATTGCCAAAGAAAATGTTGAAAAACAAAGTGCATTAAGCTATTTTTCAAAGTATATCACCGATGATTTGTTCACTCAAATGGTGCAATATACCAACATGTACGCTTTACAAAAAGGCACAAAATTTTCACCTACTTCATGTGAAGAGCTAAAAACGTTATTTGGCCTGCACGTGTTAATGGGGACACTTAAGTTTCCAAGGGTGAGAATGTACTGGAATACATTGTTCGGTATTCGTGCACATATGACGGTCGACAGGTTTTTTCAGCTAAGAACAAATTTGCATCTTGTTGATGCTTCCTTGATTGATTCAAATTCTGACAGGTTTGCAAAAGTGCGGCCAATATTTAATTCCATTCGCGAACACTGCTTAAATCTTAATGTCGAACACGTCACTTGTATCGACGAGCAAATTGTTCCATTTAGGGGGAAACTAAATGTAAAACAATATATAAAAAATAAACCAACCCCTTGGGGTGTTAAAATATATGCATTATGTGGAGCTTCTGGGTTGCTTTACGACTTTTGTCTTTACCAAGGGAAGTCTACTGAAGTAGATAATGAGGTGAAAAAAGCATATGGATTTGGTACTGCTATAGTGCTGCAACTGTGTCAGCGTCTGGAATATCGGGGGTATGAATTGTACTTCGATAATTTTTTCAATTCTTATCACCTCTTGAGAATTTTGAAGGATAAAGGCATAAACGCAGCAGGTACTGCAAGATTAAATCGGTTTGGAAAAGTGCCGTTCTCTATTGAAAAAACCCCAAAAAAAGAAAAAGAGGAACGTCCGAAGAAATTACTTCTTCAAATGAAGATGTTGTAATGGTGAAATGGGCTGATAACAGGAATGTTGTGCTGGCATCTAATTTTATTGGTGTGGGCAAGGAAGATGTCGTGAAAAGGTGGGATAAAGAAAATAAATCCTACATAAATATCCAGCGTCCAGAAGTAGTGAAGCGCTATAATTTAGGTATGGGAGGAGTTGATCTGACGGATCAGCTTCTTTCTTTTTACCGAATTTTTATCAAATCAAGAAAATGGACCCTCCGAATGATATTCCATGCTGTCGACTTGGCCATCTGTAACAGCTGGTTAGAGTATAAAAAGGACCAGAAGATGCTTCTTACACCAGAAAGAGAAATTCTGGACCTTCTACACTTCCGAATGGAAATTTCAGAGTGTTTATTAAAGAAAGGGATGCCTCGTCAAGAAAAAAAGAGAGGAAGACCTCCAACATCCACTCCACCGGCATCACCGCATTTGGCAAAAAAGCCATTTACAGAAGTTCACCCGATGAACGAAGTCAGGTCAGATCAATGTGATCACATGCCTGATCACGACAATAATAAGAATGAAACAAGATGTAAAAATGATGCTTGCCACTTCAAAACAAATATTGTTTGTTTAAAATGCAATGTGCATTTGTGTTTGAAACGTGGTCGCAATTGTTTCAAGGCGTATCACGAAAGAAAGTAATGTTTTTCCACTTAAATTCTTTTTTTTCCCAAGAAAAACCAATAAAAATTTTGGTAAGTAATTGTTTTCTATTTAAGGTTTATTTCCTCATTTATTTTACAAAATTACACCTTGAAATTTTTTAAAAGTAAGGATTCAAACAAGAATTTATTTCTTTTTGTAATAACGTGTCCTGCAGCACTTGAGACGGAATGTCCGGTATACCGGACAAGTCATAAATTTTTTATTTATTATCAAAAAATCTTGAAATTTAGTGTGATTGATCCTGGGTATGTTATGTTGCTGTGGTTTAAAGGAAAAAAAATTGACGCACTTTTTTCAAAATTCCGTCTGAAAGGGTTAAGTACCGGTAAAAGCAACAAAGTGGCCATTAATAATTCACCTAATGAGGCATAAACGCTATTAGTTAATTTCATGAGCAATAAAAAGTAGTATTTCAAATATTTGCTGTTAAAAAATGATTTGAAAACATTACTTTCATCTTTTCATATGAGCATGTATTTGAACAGGATAGAAGAGAATCTTCGACTAGACGATAATCGGATAGACGATTTGGGGGGGGGGGGGCACCCATGGACCATATCCCTGTCTCAGCCCCTGCACACACCCACACAGACAAACACACTGAGACATACACACAAACATACACACAAACACACAGGCGCGCACACACACGAAAGCACACTAACACCTGCAGACACACAAACACACTCTCGCGCACACATTCATGCATATAAACACACACACACACATACGTACACACACATACGTACACTCAGACACACACACACATACGTACACACAGACACACACACACACACACACACACACACACACACACACACACACACACACACACACACATGCGTACACACAGACACACACACACACACGTACACACACACACACACACGCATACTTATTATCACCCACACACTCAGGTCACTTATTTGAATGACCTGAATTCCCCACTGATCCGGATAAAAATGGTTCTAATACATAATTATTTTAGATACAAGACTAGAAAATAATCTTACTGTTTTTCTCTCTTGAAATATCTTCCAGTACCGAGGTCCAGTTCAGACAAATGGTCGGCGTACCCAATAGAACGGCACCTGCTCTCTGCGGTGCACAGCTTCCGGCATTCCTCTATTCCTCCATCAACTTGCCCTTTCTTGATCATTTCGTAATCATACACCCTCAATAGTCCCCTGATTTTGTGAAGGAAGGAATTCTTGCACACGGAATCTATACAAGAACAAATCACGTACCAAATGGGTTTTCAAACATTTCTTTACAAAATAATATGCAATGCACCGAAAATATAAATAAGAGGTATGTACAGCTAGAACTAAAACCAAATACCAAAAAATTAATAGG
Organism: Uloborus plumipes; assembly: GCA_038373865.1. NCBI lineage: Eukaryota > Metazoa > Arthropoda > Arachnida > Araneae > Uloboridae > Uloborus > Uloborus plumipes. The sequence goes on from JAXGGA010019007.1 coordinate 17,880, forward strand.
TTGGGAAAGGTAGTTTAACGACAGTTTGTACTGGGTATTATACTACTGGTTACACACAAAAAAGAAATTCGCTAAATTGAAGTAAAAGCAGTTGCTTTTCGTGATTTAAAAATCGATAAAAATAAAGTACGGAAGAACTTAAATGTAAGTGATTCACAATAATATCCTAATATCAGAATGACACCTCTTATTATGCTCCTGGAACCAAATCATTAGCACAATGTTGTCAGTTTAAGTACGATTTGAAATCTATGACCTTCTCTAAGTTGCAATGAAATTTCTAGACATCTCATATGAACATTAAAAACGTCTGGTAATTTAATGTTTGACAAACATTAAACTTATTCAGAAAATACTGAAATTTAAAGCTCAGAATGTATGCATATTACATGCCTGTTGCATTTTTTATAGCATGTACGTCTCTTTCGTACAACGTAAAGTAGTAACTAAAAGTATTTTCAATTTTCTTTACGTGCATTACATAATAAACAAAAATTTAACATTTTACTAGATCAAGTAACTTTGATCAATCAGGCCGCTTTGCCTATTCTAAATTCTTTGCTGCCAGTTTTACGCAATTAAATGCTTACCCTAGCTGATATTGTGGTTTAGACCGTGATAAATAATATTATAGTGACATTTAAAGAGATTATTACTGTGTATATATCGCTCATTTTCCTTAAAAGCTTCATGTTTAGTGAAGTGAATCAACTATTTGCTATGTTAGACCGATACTACACGGTGAAGGGTTATCCCTTCATCGTGTTTCTGTACAATGGTTAAATTCGTCGAAATCAAAAAAAGTTACAAAAACTGTTTTTGATACATTGTCTACATCGGCAAAAACTTATTACATGAAGTTACATATGTTTCATGTATAACTTTTTTTTTCAAGGGTTAACTGTCATATCGCAAATAATTCAGACAGTAAGTTTCGCTGATAAGACATAACGCCCTTTTCCCGATTCACATTTAAAAGATAAAACTGTAAGCTCATTCGAAAACAAGTTCCGTAGTATCTTGTTTAGCTTTTGGAGGAACTAATGTAAGGATAAGATAAAACGCTATCACGTGTACGTGTTTCCGAGTGCTAGCAGTGAGTATCGTTCTCTGAGATAACATTCACTGACCTGATTTTGAGTTTTTTGCATTCTGTGCAATTGTTAGGAAAGGAAACAAACGTCTGGTGTCTTTTAAATTTAAAATGAGTACAAACTCAACGCCAAATCATCCCAACGACCAAGCTGGAAGCTCTAAGGACAGCGAGCTTGATGATTTGAACTGTCTTAATTTTCCAGGCGACGTTGATTGGTCCGCTACTGTTGTGCTGAGGTGTGATCCCGCTGGAGGTCCATATAAATTAAGTGACGTCACCAACGGCTTGCACCACGTGGTCCGAAGAAATGATGTTTACAACCTGGGCTCCACATCCCTAAACCATGCTTTCATATTAAGTTTCAAGACCAATGGGAATCTGGAGAATTTCGTCAGGTTTCTCAAGAACCCTAAGATGCAGAAAGGTATTGTGGTAAAAGGTCATCCATGCACTATCACCAGGATACCATCCAAGTGTGTCAACATAACAGTTCGTTGGATTCCCCTGGAAGTAGATACGTCCCATATAACCGATATCTTAAGCAAATATGGTACCATAGTGAAGACTGAGTGGCTTCGAAGCAATTTCCGAGGATGGTTCCATGTGTATACAAATGAAAGAAGGATTACCATCAACCTCAATTCTGAAGTCGATGTGAACGACCTTCCGTTTACGATTGAAGTGAAAGGATTGATAGGCGGCGTCATGGTAGACGAGAGGCAGCCAAAGAATCTTGAGTGTTATTATTCAGGACATTCGGGTGACTCTTGCAAATTCAAGGACTGTCTTCTATACAAACCTTAATATTTGTTGATTAAATAGGATAAAAAACGTCTTTTAAAATACATAATCAAAAATCTATGAACATAAAATTAAAGCGAAAAAATGTCCTCTAAAAACGTAACAATAATTCGACTATTAAGCAGGTGAAATTGACAATTATATAATGCCTGTAAAAATTATTTGTGAACTTTATTATAAAGGTATTGAACAAAAAGGACAAAAATGCTATTTAAAAAAATATTAAATGCACTGAAAATGTCTCAAATAAAGCTAATTGCATCAAAGAATAAGGTTTCATTTTTAACATTACTAAATATAAAATTTTAAATATATACTATATGAATGGATTTACTAATCTACAGTCTGCACAAGGACATTCTTGTTTGTAAGTTATTATTCTCCAAAATTATGAATATTTATTTTTATGAAAGCAATGGACGTTGAAATTAATAATTTTACCCAGGTGTTTATAAGAGAAAACTATAAACATGTTGTTTTTGTGGATTAAGGTAAGGTAAAATTATGCAATATACATGCTTTTGTCTTACATGTTTAAAAGCAAGCTAGACTTGAATAATTCTACTGGTTTGAAATTAACATAAGAATTCACTTTCAGTCTTAGTATTTTGAAATAATAGAATCAAATAAACATAAATGTAATTTCTCAAGTTGCTGAAACGTAATTTAGTAAAGAGTTAGATCTAGTTTTTGTAATATATTTCGGAAGAGAAATTTTGAAACTTATTACCTACAAACTTCAAGAACATTAAATTAACAATTACTGGAGCACCGATGTGGTTATGATTCATAGAAATGAATTGAGAAAAAAAATTAACCCATTAATGCCTATCGTCCCTTTTTAGGGACGATCCAAAAAGTGTGTCTGAATTTTCCAAAAACGACCATTTCAACCAAATAATTGTGTTCAATTATTACTTTGGTATTGCTACAATTCTTTATTAACAGATTGCAGCACATAACCGTTGTAAAGTGTACTCTGTAGCCATTTTATTATGATCTTTATCAAGAATTACATCGTTCACAATCTCAAAAACAAAAAGCTAAGTTTTTAAAGTAATTAACTAGAAAATCTATCTGTGTTTGATATATGTGTTACTTTGATCTAAGTTTTAGTTTGCCTTTTTTCGCAATTTGTAAATTTTAATTTTTT
>JAXGGA010019008.1:0-20927 GCA_038373865.1 Uloborus plumipes
TTATCATTAGTATCCACTTTATCCGAAATTAAAAAGGCACCGCACCAAAAGATAAGCTGTGGAATAAAATGTCATATGGGATACAATTGCAATTGTCGCTCGTTAGCACTCATTTCTTTATTCCTTTTCCCCGCCCCCTTCCTTTCGCACACAACCGCACTTTTTTTTGGCCTACTTAGTGCAAACTTGGGACCGTTTTTTCATCAAAAATTAGGTGCTACTTATTTTGCTTTTGCGTTATTTGCTTAAATAACAGAAGAATATCCCATTAAAACCCAAAATATTGCTATTCCTTTGTAAATAGGGGAGTAAAAATTTTACCGTAAAATATTAGCCATTCATATACGGTGATTGAGAATATGACCATTTTCGCCATAAGTGACAATATTCCAACCAATCCGACAGCTGCTTCATGCACGAGCAGTCGCTTGTTCAGCGTCGGGACCAAAGCAAGAGTCGTCAAAGCATTCACCGTGCTAAAACTTGCAGTCGTATACGAGTAGCGTGGCACTTTCCATTTGAAAACATGCCTCGTGTAGGGAAAGCCAATTGCTAGAGAACCTGAAAAAATAAAATACATAGTTGAACTAATAAGAAGTCTGGTGATAAATCGATCACAGAAGAAACTCATTCAAAAATAAAACACAAAAATGAACTTTGATGAGAAATATTAAAGTTTGTCTTAAAGCTTTTCTGCCGTTTTTAATTACTAATTTCCGGCAGCTATGAGAAATTAGTGGTTTGGAAATCGGTGGAACATTTTGTTCAATTCTCGAGGCTATAGAGATTTGTCGAGTGCAGTCCGAATAGGCGCGGATCCAGGGGGGACCCTTAACCCACCAAATATAGCAAATAATTGCAATTTTGGGACTTTTATTACGAAAAAAATTGCCTATAACACCCATTTTGGCACAAAAATTGCACTTTGCCCCCCCCCTTCCCAAAATGACCCCCCTCCTTAACCAGAAGCTGGATCCACCCTTGAGTCCGACCACGTTTCGCGTAGCAAATGGGCAATTGGTAAGAGCGAAGCCAAATGATTTAGTCCAATAGGAAGAAACGACGTTTTCCATATACTTGATGTAATAACATCCTTTTAAAATTGGAGAATTGGTTTTATAAGCAAATTATTTCTAAGAACAAAAAGGCTGGGACTTCTTTAAGCAAACCGTTTTGAAATAACTATATGTTATAACTAGCATGAAAGATGCTGGTAACAACACTATCAGTTAACAAAAGCATCATCTATTCAGAAACAGGATGTCTACCTTTCCAAGGAACAATTTTCGCTATAGTTTCTTTTTTCTTTTTTTGCTTTTTTTGCTTTTGTGAAATGAAGTATGATGGCTACCTGAATTTGCATCTAACTGGCGGTAGAACGATATAAACAGAATTCGTCGTTGAAGCTGTGGGACTAAATCGTGAGACCGTTTCTAAAGCGCTTTTCCCATTACGACCGATCCGGCTGTCCGAACAGAGTTTTTTGCTGCGAAACTAGTTTTCGGAATCCGTTGTAGTGACAGCACGTCGAATCATCGGCTTCGGTCACCGTTCTAGAATGCTCGATGTCGTCGGCTCCGACTGCCGTCCGATTTCTCGGCAGCGATTTCATTGGCTCTAGCCAGGTGTGCTCTCTTTAGCCCTTGCGGGTGAATGCCGTCCCGAGAATTTCGGAAGGAGCTACTGCGAATGCTCGAAATTTTTCACCTCCGTACGTCACGTCCAAAAAACCACTTCGTTCGGACGGAACGGCCGTAATGTGACCAGCCCTTAAGCAGTTTTCCTCGGGTACAGAAGATTAGCTGCAGTCTCCTTCAAATTCTTCAGCATAGTGTCCAAAAAAACTGTGGAGGTGGGGATAACTGGCGTTGGCACGTCTCGATGTTTAAGCTAGTTTAACGTCGCTGTGCTATGGTGTAAATGGGATAATGGTAGACTACTGCCTGCCCTTTTACAAATGATTGTAACTTTCCTATCGTTGAAAAGACGAGTGCAGAAAATGTTAAATGTTCCATTCAAAACAAGAACAAGTTTCTTATTTAACCGAGAAAAAAAAAACTAAAATTTGATCTCTGCTTAGTAACAAAATAATTATACTAAGTTAGTGTCAATTGGGGTAGTTGAGAACAAAATATCAATGATTCAATTTTAGATCATTCCGTACGTCTTAGACGATTTAAGACATAATTTTAAGCAATTCTTGCAATACACTACTCATTGAGAATAATTTTCAATGAAAAATATGATTTTGGGAATATTTGTTGGCGATTGAAATCCTGATTTCATTTGCCTGAACGCGTTTCCATTTACGCCACTGACTCTCAGTTTATAGGGAACTGATTTTCTTCGTCATGGGTTTGATGAAGGTACAAAACCGTAACATACATCTTCAGCTTAGGGCAAATCTATCGACTCTAACAGACTATAGAAGAGCAATGGTGCTCTCAGAATGCGCTCCCTCACTGTGTCATCCAAAGAGGAGATACTTGCAGTTACCTGTTTTTAGTACTTTTCCCCTAACAGTCCGATTCTTGGGAAGAAGAAACAATCAGCAATGCACGAAGATAATCAGACCCGCTTCGGACAAAACCACCAGGAATTATGGTGTGCACTAACTATGGCAAATTGATGTGTCTCCCTTCGTTTCTTTAATCTCAGATAGGAATACCTTTTGGGAATGGTGGATTTTTTCAGACAGATCATCCATAGTGCTCACTGCGCAGATAATAACCATTGGAGGATTGTGTTAAGAGTTGTAAATCATTGGACGTAACTATTGTTCTTGGAATGATTTAAGTTTTTCTTGTCTGTATCTTTGATTTCTTGCCGAGTTGCATTAACCCATTAATGACCAACGTTTTTGTTTTGACAAATTACCATAGTATATGCAGATGGTGGGAAATCAAATGAGAGAATATAAGTTTTGCTTTTATTTATTAAGTTAAGTTAATGAGACTATATTTCCATTGCGGAAGTTTATAGGATTCTGGGATCTTTCGCAGACAGGGTCATGGTGGAAGTTAAAAGATTTGATAAATACTTGTCAAATTAGTCTGCTAGTCTACTAATTTTTAACACAAGTTAATTACCTTGCAAGCTCAATTAAAAGTCATTATTTAGAATTAAATAGGTTTTAATTTAATTTTACTAATTGTTTTTTTTTTGCTTCATTTTAGTTTGAATTTTTCAAAAAACAAAAAATTTCTTTGAATTTTTCAAGAAAAAAAAAAAAAATTCTCTCTCTGAGAAGAATATTCTAAAAAAATGTAACTGTGGTAAACTTCAGAATTTTTGAAATTATTTTCGATGTAGTTTGTTTCCTGTTGAAGAGCATTAAAACATTTAAACTTAATTTATACCTTAAGCATCAGCAGAGTTCATTTGAAATCATTTTTGCAACCGAACCTTTGCATTGCTTAATATAAGTAAAACACTAAACCACTTCCCAGATGGCGATAATGAATTGTGCTTTTTGCTTCAAGAACATTTTACTAGCGCTATCTATGAAATAACAAATCAACTGGACTGACGATTTCCGCTTCACGAATACTACTAAAGTGATATGTGCTTTCAGGGCGAAATTGCAACTCGGGGTTGGATTAATTGTTTCATTTAATAGAAACAAACAAAACAATAAAGATTTAAAGCAATCCATAAGTGGAAATCAATTATAATTTTTCGTCCATCAGTTTTTGCTTCCTCTAGTTTACCAGTTTCATTTATTATTCATATATTATATACAACAAAAATAAACTTCATGGTTCGTAAATAAATTTCTAGCGTTTCAATGCTATCCCGAAAAACCCTCATTGTCATTTTTGAGGGTTGAATCTAAGATTATTGATGAATGGCAATGAAGTAGCGTAGTATGGCATATATAATAATTAATAAGCGTGCGTTAATTAAACACTTTTTAAGCAAATAGGCTTGAACCATTAATCGTAAATAATTACTTTCACGAGGAAGATCAGAGGTCAAGCCCAAGGTACAAACATAATGCCAATCCCAATATTGTAGTTTATATTCAGGTAACGATCTTTATGACCTCATGCTCCAGACAAGCACCAGTTGCAATAGTTTATTCCCTTACTAGGATTGGCAAGTAACTCAAAAAAGGGTTCCGGCGGAGATCCATACCACACCAGTTGCAACTTGGTTCTTATATTTTAGGGACACATTTTACATTCTTGGGGACAAAGCGAATCAACAATACAATAACATTCACCTATGGTCTAGTTAGCGCTAGGACCCCCTCCTCCCCCGACCGCCCAATTCACCCACGGTTTTTCTTTTTAATTGAGAGTCCAGTGGCGGTTTTTTTTTTTTTTGTGATTTCCTGAACGTAGTTTTTATTAAATGATTGATAGGAAATATATAAAAAACGTATTTTCAAGTTTTAACGCTTCCCGTGGTTAGGACAAATTTCGTTCACAGGCCTGAAGTTACAGGCAATTTCACGGTAACAGGCTTATCCGATTTTCACAAAACAGCTAACAAAGATTTGAAATATGTAAAATCCTGGTTTTATTTCACGAACTGTAGGAAAAGAACATGATATGTACCAGTGGCGTATTCAGGGTGTGGGCTAATAGGGTTGCAGCCCCTTCCGAAATTATCAAAAAAGAATTTAAAACATTTCAGCTATTAACATTTTTTTCTTTTTTCTGAAATCGCGACATGAGAAAATTTTTCTGTTGAGAAAATTTACAGGACGAAATTCAAAGAAATTATGATGAATAATTTTATTAATAGGAATAATAATCCTCACATTTTATATTAAGTTTTTAATAAATTAATTTTCTTATTTTCAATACATTTACATATAGACGATGTTGCAACATTTTTCATGTGTCAACACTTTTCTTCTTAGCAAAGTGCTTTTAGATAACCTCTAATTTTTACAAAGAATAATACTCTTGTATTAAATGTCTATAAATAATTGAAAGATTTTAATTAAATGCATTCCTAAATTAGAGTGAGCACTACAGACCTCTATCCCCCCCCCCCTTTGTTTTTTAAATTTCCATGTCTAGTTATATAGTTAACAATGTGTTAATATAAGATTATTGACAGTAAAAAGGAAACTGGTCCTAAGAAATAGGATAAAATTTTGAAATTATTGTAGAGAAATTAGGAAAATGGAAAAATAGATAAAGAGTATTCTATCTTCTCTTATAACTAGATTACTAACTATTTCTAAAACCACAATTGTAAAAGAAAGAAAAAAGCGGTGATAGTGAAATTGATAGTATTAAAAAAATCATCCTGATTATTAATCGGCAGATGATCAAGAGCCGATTAATCGGTAATCGGCCAATTTGCTTATCGGTGCATCTCTATTTTTTATTAAAAGGGTATTGCCCTTACGTAGTAAACGATAGAAACTAGAAGAAAGAACAACGTCGTTACGTGGAAGTTACATAAAAATGTATTATGTGCAGTCCTGCTGGAGTTATGAGGACATTGCATCGCAGAAAAACTTCAAACTTTACTGCCGCTTATTGTGATAAATTTTTTAGCTGTGAAATATTCACATAAAAATAAAATGCTTGAGGGAAAAGCAGATTTTTTCATGGCACACTAAAATATTTGGTTGTACAGTAAACTCTCGATTATCCGCGATGGATTATCTGCGGAGCGGATTATCCGCAAGAGCCTCGGAAAAAATTCTTAGTTAACTGTATTCTTGTAAGTCTACGAACCATGCCATCAGGAATAAGGACAATGTGTTTTTGTAGCAAAAAACAAACTCAATTAACTGATTTTTGCGAAAAAGCACGAATTTAAATTTTATTTTTTCTTAATATTTCTTACCCATGAGTGCGGTGTACTTCGTCCAATAAATTATTTTACCTGGGCGTTATCGTAAGTACCACTTCTTAATATATTTTACATGATTGAGGACCTCAAATACAAGTAATTTTTAATGCTGTATGTATCGTCACTGTTTGGACATATCGCGTTTTAAGTGTAATGCAATTATTTCTAAGCAAAAACACATTTTTTTTATCTTCTTTACCCCTTATTTTGTGCTTTTTTTCTGATTATCGACGATTTTCGTCATCCGCGATATCCGTGCCACCCAATTCCGCGGATAATCGGGAGTGTTCTGTATATTTTATTAAAAAACTTGCACCGATTTTCTGGCTACAAATGACGGTGCATGATTTTAATATATTTTGGTGCGAAGTACAACAATAAAATATAGTATGATTATTTAACAATGTCAACATTTTTCGTATCTGACAAATTGAAACTTGTCTTTCTGGCTCAAAATATCAAAAAAAAAAATTGTACAATATATCTTGAATGTAGTTTGACCGCTTGGAATCGGCACCTGGCTAAGCCTCGTTTCAAAAGAGTTTATTTTCACGAGGTAGAGGAGAAGTGAGATGACCATAAAGAACTCAAACATCAATAACTTCTACTGTTTCGCCCAAGGAAATCTGTTACTGCCAAAACTTGAGCAGTTCAATAGCAAAGAATTGCGTTATAAAAGTAATCTTTTATTTAGTCTATTCTGCAAAGTTGACGGATTAATCTTAAAAGTAAAATAAGTTATTCTTTATAATAGTGAAAAATATCAACTGCTTTTAATCAACAAATGACAAATTAAAAACGCAAAGCGTTACTACTCAAGAAATATTTGATAGGATGGTTTTATTAGGTACACTGCTCGACATTGAAAATGCAACACCAAGAAGGAGTGGTCAGAAATTGATGAAATTGGGTAAGAAGACAGAGACAGCATAGAACAATAAGTGATATTTATTTCAAAATAAATAAGCAAAATTTAGAGCGAGGACGGCGCACAGTGGAGTATTTGAGTGAAAATCCTGGCCAAAAGTCGAAAATTGAAAAGTTATCCGATTTTTATGAAAATTTATTTTATAATAGTTGATTAACTGGTGCATCGATCGGCACCAGTTTTGGAAACTTGAGCCTCATACAACTGCTCATAGCCTCGGTCAAAGATGAAGTTTCCGTGATAATTTTCGCTTTTTTGTTACGTTTCAGCCTAATTATTACGTTTTAATGCAGATTTTTTTGTGGCGTTATAAATGAATGGAATAAAACCAAACCAGTTTTACTGGTTAGAGAACTGTCAGGGCCTTGTGTTAAATTTTGATTCGAAGTAAATAGTTTTATTTTTTGTCGTCAAAAAAAATAAATAAATGCTTGGTGCGAGAAATTTTTAATGGCTTTTTCCCAAATTTAGAACTAGTGAAAGCTTTTTAAGTGGTTGCCGCGCTTTGTCGCGCTATTTTGAAAGTTGGAGCGTATTTGTGAAAGTCTCATGTGCTGATTTCTGCAAAAAAATGTTCCGCAAACAGTTGCCATTTTTTTATATGATTTTTTGAATAAAATGTATCATTTAATCATTTTGGACAAGTCTTGATATTAAAACGAATTTGGCAATGAAAATTTAATAAACTTGTAACTCGTGATCATTAGCATTATTGAATAGGTGGTGAATCAAAATAATAAAGCACAAAAAAAGCAATAAAATTTCAGACACGTGTTTCAGGGTTACGAGAAACTCCTTTATCAGTACATAAAGATGTGAGCCTGGAGTTGAGATTCAACGAAGTAATTTCAAAACGCTATTTTTATATTCATATTTTTTTGCATTGATTGTGCCATTGAAACATATTCATGCAATTTTATAACTGTTCGTGAGTTAGATTATTAATTTTTTTATGTACGCTAATCCGTCAATCAATTAAAATAGTTTTTTCTCACTGCGAAGTTTTTTTTCCCTTTTAAATTAAGATAACTTGAAAATACATTTATATATCATGTTTTTCTTTCTTTATCATTGTAGAAAATTATGTGACGGGGGGCGTAGGGGGGGGAGGTATTTTCCCGCTTATATATAGTATGTTAGTAAATTTCTTTTCTAGCGCATTTCCTATCGATATCATTGTTGCTTAAGACGTTTTACCTACTCACTGTGAAATAGAGAACTCATATTAAATTTGAGTCCTAAGTTTCTATTCGCAGAATTCTTAGTGGGAAACATCACAGTGCTATGTAAACTGTTTTGTACATAAAAATCGACTCAAGGAATGGGTACTATTCGCTTCCATATGAGTGTGTCCAAGCTTGAGCACATTTCACTACTAACGACATTGGTCCCCCTCACCAAGGCCCTGCACCTGCACTCTTGAAATCGGATATCTACGTCCAGTCAGAGATAGGGGGAGGAAGGAGAAGACCACTAAGAAACAGAGGAACGTAACATTACGAACTACTATCATTGAAGAATCACACGCGTCATTTTTGAGCTCCTAAACCATGGAATACTTCAATGTTGAAAATGTCCACCAATATTTTTTAAATTATACGGAATCTACCAAATTTCAGAGGTAAATAGTGCTCATTATTGCGGGGGCATATTGTGCGTAGGCATATTGTGCATATTTTACTTAAAATACGTTCAAAATGCATACTTGCCTTTTCATTCAAACTTTTGTTGTACCACATTAAGAAAAATTATATTTTCCAGAAATTTTAAAAGTTCATACTTTGATACAACATGAAAAGTTGTTACTTTACCTTTTTCTGGAGGAAGGGAAGGGGGGGGGGACACATCAAATTACCACTATGGATGTCACCCTAGTAGTCATAGTGTTTTTTTTTTTTTTTCTTGTGCATGGTTAACTTAGTATTTTAACGATTATAACCGATCGATTAAGTACTAGAATTCAGAAAAGAAAAAAAAAAGGTTCAAATTTGTTTTGCACAGAACACTGGGCTATGTAAACAGCATTTTTTTCTTCAATAAACAAGTATTAATTACGGTGCATTCTTTCAAATGACAAGAAGTACATTGCATGAAATGCGCTTTCTTATTCCATTTTTGCTCTAAACTAGATTTTGGCAAGTAGCCAGCTGTTCCGGTAGGAACGTTCCTGAACGAAAATCGGTGAAAATATTTCTTTCACCTCTTTATAAAAAAATTCATTAAAAATCAATGGAGCAAGATAACTTCACCGTTTTTGCTTTAAATGAAGGTGAAATGTTTATATTGTATCCTTGAAAAGTTTCAGAGCAATAACACCATTAGATTCTCGGATGCATGAATTTTAATTTACGTTGATTGATAAATTAAAAAACGTCGAAAAAGTGACCTTTCTTTGAAAATTCTTGGAAAATCGGGAAATTACGTTAGAGCTTCAAACAATTTAGACTTTTAAAGACATTGCTTTGCTCTTTCTGGTGATGTATTGTTTTTCTTCCTACGTTTACTAGAAACCTTTTTACGGTCGTAAACTCGTAAAAGTCTAAAACATAGATAAAACATTAAATAACTTTTTTTCTAAATTAAATTTTTAAAATCGAGCTTTAGGTTACGACATCTGACCTTTCAGAGAACTTGTGTACCAAGTGTCATAGCTGTAAGCTGGATAGCTTCGCTATACAGCGCACAAACGCACAGAACGGTATTCCCTTCAGAAGAGCGAGAATTCCGAAATAGTTTTGGCCAGGATTTTCAGTCAAATACTCCACTGTGCGTCGACGCCACACACGTATGCGATGACTATCGCTGGACAAACAGAAGCGGGATTCATCTGAGAACACTACGGTTTGCCATTCTGCCATCCATGTCGCTCTGGTCCGGCACCATTCCAAACGTTGGAGTGTGTGCTGTGAGGTCAATGGCAGTCTTCTTAGCGGGCGCCGTGATTGCAGGCCACGTGCGACCAGTCGACGGGAAATGGATCTGGTCGACACAGGAACATCCAGGGAACCTTGCACGTGCTGCAGAATCGACGTACAAGTGACTTGCGGGTCCGCCACAGCTTGTCGGTGAATCCGTCGATCCAAGCGGTCTGACGTCACTCTGGCTGCACCTGCACCCCTCAATGTGGCTACATTTCCTCTTTCCAACCATCTCCGACACAGCCGATGCACAGTGCTTGCATCCATGTGGGTATCAGCTGCAATTTGACGTATGGACCAACCTCCCCTTCTCAGTCCGATCACCATACCCCTTGTAAAGTCGTCTATATGCTGGAAGTGTCTTCGTTGAGGACGGCGTGGCATTTCCTCCTATCACACGTATCCTTCGAGACAAAAACCAAATTTCTCCGATAATTAGTCTAGCAGAAAAACCATGAACATAGCCCACTTTTCAACTTCATTCTCTTATATCTTACTTTACGTGCGTCGGAGAGCTGCGCATTTCATATTATTTGCATAACTCAGTGACGTGCGTCTGCGGTAAAATTTGCATGAATTTCTGACCACTCCTTCTTGGTGTTGCATTTTCAATGTCGAGCAGTGTATAATGGTGCAAGGAGTTTTACGGGCTATATTGCACCAAATTATTATATTTTTTCCTTTTCAAGCCAAATGGCGAAATATGGTGCTGCAAGTTAATTATAATGAAAAGGATCTTAAACTTTTAGACTTTTGGGAGAAAAGCTGTAAAAGACATGTTCACGGTTTTAAATTTAAAACATTGCTCCAAACGATGAAGTGCAAGATAATTTTAATTAAATATAAAATTAACGAAACCACAAAATGAGAAAACAAACACGAAGATTGGAGCTCTCTTTTTAAAGGAACACTCATCTGAGTTAAATTATTACCTAGCAAAATGACATTTGCCGGCGATAAATAATCAGTTAATTCCACTTTTATGAAGCATGTTTCAAAAAATTCCATTCATGCCGCTAAACTCTTTGACATGGCAAATATATTTTCTCTCTTCCTACTCTACACTATAAAAAATGAACGTTGCTTTTACAGTATAATACAGCTAATTTTACAGTAATAAACTGTAAAATTGTTAACTTTACCGTACTAAACTCTAAAATTGCTAATTTTACAGCTATAAACTGTAAAATTAGCAATATTACAGTGCATTTTACAGCTTTAAACTAGAACCTCTGCTACTAGTATTATACTGTTGCTATCTAAATTTTACGGCAATAAACTGTAATATTTCCAACTTTACTGTACGAAACTATAAAATTGCTAGTTTTAAAGTTTACTAGCTGCGTGGCCCGGCGTTGCACGGGCTGTAATGTAGTGAAGGCAGTTTGAGAAAACTACTCGCCACCAAGGCGGCTCGCCTTTAAAGTAATAAGGAAAGTTTAAACAGTTTACTCGCCGTCAAGGCGGCTCGCCTTTACAGTAGCGAGGAAAGTTTCAATAAACTACTCGCCGCCAAGGCGGCTCGCTAAAAAGCTTTCCTGCATCAAAGAATCAATCGAATTATTTGCACATGCTTCCTCAAAAATAAAGACGATGTCAAGTAGCGCATACTTAGCACTCTCCCTAAATAACAAATAAAATTCCTTTCCAAAAACAATTATTTCCAAACCGCTTTCTTCCTGTAAAATTAATTGCAAAATTCTAAACGAGAAAGTTCTTTTAATATTTGGATCGCAGCCAAAAAAAGTCCCTTCTAAAAACAACAATTGCAATTTTATTTAAAAACACATTTTCGAAATGGTACCAGAGAAAAAATATGTCATTAATCATTAGAATAAAAACAATTGTTAGAACTTTGTTATAACACGTTTTCAAAATGACAATGGAAAAAAATAACACTCTTTCATTTTAAAAAGTTCAATTTAATTAACGTTTTAATTTAGGGCCGAATTCAAGTGAAACACCATTGCAGTCGCTTCGAGGCGATCGCATATTGCAACCGCTACTGTAAGTCGAATTCAAGTGAATTCGTTTCACTTGAATCCAAATTTTGGAATTTGCGATTGCATTGGTGATTTGCGATCGTCCGTGTTTCACTTGAATTCCTGCCTTAAAATCGCAACGGAAAGAAATAAATATCTTGGAATTTTAAATAGTTCAATAATTTAATTAACGTTTTAATTCAAAATGGCAACGGTAAGAAAAAATGTCTTGGAAGTTTAATCATTTATTAGGCTTAATCGCTTTAAATTACTTATTAATTGATATCTTCGCTAATTAAAATCGTATGATTATATAAATTGAAACTAATGAAGCCTGAAAAATTACCTATCTATCGGTACCTGGTTCGACTTTCAGTTCATTGACGTTCAGGAGAAAGAAGCGTGACATAGAAAGATAGATACTCAGATTTTAATATAAGTAGACTAGCTGCCAGGGCAGCTAGATTAGCTTCCTGCGGCATGTTGATGCATAACGTCCCCCCTCTCTAACTTTTACCTCATTCTGAAGTTATATTATTTGATATAATTTAATGTTCATTCGATTTCAAGACATACCACGCACGTGGCCCGGCGTTGCACGGGCACTTCGTGCCCTGAAAGTAGTGAGAAAAAAATTTAAAGAAACTACTCCCCGCCAAGGCGGCTCGCTTACAGGCGCTTCACGCCTTTATTTTTTTCCTATATAAAAGAATCATTCAAATTATTGAGATGCTTCGCGCCTTCAAGATGGTGAGGAAAGTTTCAGTAAGTTCAGGTCGCTCAAAGAAAAAAAGCAGACATAGATACTCAATTTTTAATATAAGTAGATGGCTCTTCAACAAATAAATGTTTCAAAATATTACCAGTAGCTAGCGATAAAAATTCTACGTAAGTGGTCCGCTTATGAGTTTTGTGTTTGATTTAGTTAAGACTTCATTCAAAATTCTCATTATCATTGTTATCACCGTTTCATGGCAACGACGGTTTGCAAGAATGGATTTCATATTTAATCATTTATTAGGCTTAATCGCTTTACATTTGACTACTTATTAATTGATATCTTCGCTAATTAAAATCGTATAATTATATCAATTGAAACTAAAGAAGCTTGAAAAATTACCTATCTATCGGTACCTGGTTCGACTTTCAGTTCATTGGCGTTCAGGAGAAAGAAGCGTGACATAGAAAGATAGAAAGATAGTTAGAAAGAAAGATAGTTAGAAAGAAAGATAGTTAGAAAGAAAGATAGTGAGAAAGATACTCAGTTTTTAATATAAGTAGATTACTGTGAAATTTAACGATTTTAAATTGGAACTTCGGCTGATAGTATTACACTGTAAAAACAACAGTTCATTTTTTGCAGTGTACTCAACCGATATATCTTAACCCTTTATATCTCAAATTAACTTGACAATGAATTTTTATGGTTTTTTTTTTTTTTTTTTTTTTTTTTTTTTTTTTTTTTTTGAGTTGAAAAAACATCAAAAAATGTTTTTACCGAATAAATTTTTTTTGGAAATTTTGGGGGTCTAAGATCCCCTACGCCTTAGTGCCCCCAAGAAAACCATTTCCTGTCGCAAGTACCATCTATCGGCTTCTTAGCGAAGTACAAGGAGTGGTACTCAAAACCTTCAGCATGATTCCCGACATTCAGGATTCATAAAACTAAATTAATCTAAGCGGGACTTCTGAGTCCCGTCGGGGCGTAAAGGGTTAAGGTAATGGACTCGATTATACCTACGTCACACAACACTGACAGGTAATAACTTGTCACGGTTGCACTATATTTTTTATTACAAGAGTTGTACTTTCTGATTTCAAAGGCAAAAAGAATTTGTGACAAATCTTGAGCGCTTTTAAAACTATATTAAAATTTCAAAATAAATGAATGATTTAGTAAAAAAAAACATACCCATGTGTACAAGTTTGATTGAAAAACTGACAAACAGTAGCAACCAAATTTGCAGTCGCAGATTTCCCGCTCTCGGCTTGATGCAAGTCTTGAAACTTTCTTTGATATTGTCCTGCCTGAAAACGTCTCTGAACATTTGCTTCTTTGTGATGTCAAACCTCTTGGGTTTAGTTTCTGGGACGACGAATCGAACATAGAGTAAACCCATAGCAAAACTGCAGGGACCTATGATCATGACTGGCAAGTACCCGCCAACTTTATACACTTCACCACCAATCAGAGAACCGAGAGGAGTGGCTAGAATGGTGAAAAATTCCAAAACTGCGAAACGAACTTGTCTCGACCTGTACAAATGAAATTACTTTTTATTAGAGCGTAAAAAATAAGAGAATGGCAAAAAAAGATCAGTTCTTATAAAATAAAGAGGAATATACAGGAGAAATATACAGTGAACTATCACTTATACACTGTCTATTTATGCGCTTTTTACCCGTATACGACGATTTTAAATGGTCCCAGTACATTCCATAGTAAAGTAATGATAGTATCATTCGCTTATGAGTCGCTCTAAAGATAAATATTTCACTTATGCGCCGAATTTTCCGTAAAATGTAAAACAAAAAATATTTATTTTCTTTAAAAAATAAGAATGTTTCTTCACTTTCCTCTTTAAATCTTTCGTATTCATTGCTCACGGAGGGCATTTTTTCCGTATGAATTAGAGATCGGAGAGGGACCTATTATGAATCGTTTTAAAGGGAGCAGTTTGTAATTAGTTATGGTACAATTTTTGTTTTCTCTTTATCATTGTAGTTACGTTACAGTAATTGCCAAACCATAGTAATCTGCCCCTTGTCTATAGAAACATTCTTATTAATTCTCTCATTAGAACCTATGCTGCGTTTTAGTCCTTTAAATAGGCTTGTTCACTTATACGTCTCTCTCACTTATGCGCCTTTTTCTGTTGGTCCTTTGAACCGGCGCATAAGTGAGAATTCACTGTAATACATTTTTTGAAGCATACAGTAATATTTCGCACTTCCAATTATAGAGTGGTCCGAAAGTGGGCCTACCGCGTAAGAATTTGTTCTGTGAATATTGTTCTGTGAAGAATCAGCATAGCAAGAATTCATTGAAGTAGTTATTTGCGTTCAAAGCAAGATGAATATAAAACTACAGGCAATGATAAAATAACTACAATGACGTAATAAGGATTAAACTCCGTCCTTTATGCTAATCCATGGTTTTATGAACCACGTATGTTGCCCGGCGTCGTACAGTCTACTTCAAAAATGAAAGTTGTGTCTAGAGATGTATTTGTAACAATCAAGATTAAATAAAATAAAAAAATATTGTACAATATCCCATCAGTGTGTAAAAAAGAGAAATTTTATGACTAAAAATTTAAACTTAGACCTCTTTAGCTCTTTTTATTGTCAAAAAATGCTGTTTTATTGCTATTAATAGGCGTAAAAGTTAAGTTTCACTGATTTTCAATTAGACACCCCCTTAAGGAGGTCGATCCCCCCTAGGGGGAAATTCCTAAAATGAATTCTTGAGTATCAAAGACCTCTTTCCAAATTTGGCAAAGATCCGGTGAAAGCTGAATTTGTATAAGGAAAATCCTCATGGGGGATCTATCCCCTCCTCACCCGGGGAAGAAAAGTTCCTGAGAATTTAATTACCTTTGTACCCAATTTAGTAAAGATCCGAAGTAAACTGGATTTTCATAAGGAAATTCTTCTTATGGGGCACGAACCTCCCCCCCCCCTCCCATGTGAAATCTAGTGCATTAAGGAGCCTATGTGATAAAGGCTAATGTGATAAAGGTTCAACGTAAATTGTGGATTTGTATAAAGAACAAACACAGACACACACAAACATACAGCCATTTATATATAGGTAGATAGATAAGCAAAACATAGTCTCACCTTTCCGTGGTGATGTCTGACATGTAGCTGTAGGTACCCGACATTATAATAACTAAACCTCCACAACTGCCAGATATTGTAGCGCTTACAAGAAACCAGTATGGAGAGGCATTGGGGAATGACGTGATGATAGCTTGAAATGAACTATCGATTAAAACTCCAGTCGTAGCAATTAAAATGGGGTACTTTCTGCTGTATCTGTCACTCCAAGGACCTAGAGTGAAAGAAACTCAGTAGGAATATTATGTTTCAAAATGTTTGTCTCATCATGAGCAGTTTCCAAGAAGCAGAAGAGCTAAATTTTATTTTCACAAGACAACCTGTCGTGTCCCGTGTTTTTGGACACAACTGGTACGCATTGCATATAAGATAAATAATTATATTTCGTGAAGTTACAGCTGATGCTCGAAATTTTAACCAAATAACTCGATGGCACTGAAGGAGCACCCATTGTAGACACGATCTGATACAATGAGCTTCCTTGATTGTGAAAATCTTTGAAATTCTAATTATGCCAACTTCGACTGTTGTGACGTTATGAAATGCATTTATCCGGTACGTAATCTGTACTAAATATTTCAAAAGAACGTTTTTGATGAAAAACTCTTTTGAAGCCATTCATATCTTCTACCTCTGCTGCCACGGAATTTACAGCTTAAGTTCGTAAGCAATGGAATCGGTGAGTACAAAAACAACGTCAGTCAAGAATTTCAAATTTTCCAGGAGAGCGAAAAAAAGTCATAGCTCCTCCAAATTTTCAAATAATTGAACAATTCTTTTTTTCCTGCATCATAACATACATGTATATTGCTATCATACAAAAACTACATAGATTTAATCTAATTTGGGTCAGGAAAATTTAATATGTAATTTGGACTGATGTTGTTTTTGCACTCAATAGGCTTTTACACTTGGGGAAAAAAGTTATCATACATTAAAAGTTAATATTTATTTATTTATGATTTCATCTGATATGAAGTAGCTCTTGCTTTGTTATAGTGACACATGGTTTCAAAAATTATTAAGCTCTAAGAACAGACCAATTTTACTCATACATCGTTAAAAGAAATTACGAAATCAAAATAAATAAAAAACTTTAAAATTTTACAGTATAAGGAATATGGGTTATCAACAACAGTGGAGGGTTATTACACGAATTGAAAAGCGATTGCTATATCTATTCCAATAAAGGAGGAACAAAAAAAAAATATGGGTATGTACATCTCTTAAAATAGATCATGTTCTGCAATCATGTGAAGTCCTTGATCAGGTAAATAGTTCATCACAAAAAACTTTTCATGAATGCATACAATCACCTTCTTGATATTTTCCATTTTATTTATGTTGGTTGGAACGTGCCCTGAAGGATAGGCATTGCTTGAAGCAAAAACGAATTTTCGGAAAGTAAGCTTCAGCAGCTTATCAAGCTCCAATCAAAGAAAGTATGTGCCGCGATAACACCTTTTCCCTTAAAGCTGTCCTTGAATCGAGTAGGGTAAACTTAAATTTTGTTTCTTTCTGCACATTCCCCCCCCCCCTCCTCCGCTTTTTTTCTTTTTTGTATAAGTCCTTCCACCAATCATCAAATTTGTTTATGTCCAAGGAGAGTAGCTTGGTGACGTGAAAGCTGTTACTGGGCTAAGCACACAACTCTTCATATTCATCAGGTCAGTGGGGTGCAGCGAAGGGGAGATAGAGACAAACCCCCATAGACTTTGGTTTAAACATTGTTGAAAATCTAATACAGTAGTATTTTACTCGAGAAAATATTGTTTTGATCACCTCCATCCCTCACCACCAGGACTGACTCTGATAGTGCTTTAAGTGTGTAAATCTGATCATGTTTACGTATTGTCCTCTTAATAGTACCGAAATCTGATTGTTGAGAATGATTGTACGCCCTTAGAAAGTCATGCTCGTTCTAGTGTTGGGTGCATAAACAACTTCAGTCACTGGACTCACGTCGTTTCTGAGCTCAACGTTCAGAAGGGAGGCCCCGTAACTTTGGAACCACTAGCTTGATTGACGCGATTTTTGCTGTCAACACAGGCCCGTCATTTAGGGGGGCAGGGGGGGGGTCAATTGCCCCCCCCCCCTGACTTTGAGAAATCAATGTATTTACATATAAGTGGGCGTGGTTTTTGTTGTTTTCTGGAGAAATTGTACTGTGTTTTTATCCTTTGTCCCCTGGAAAACTTGAAATGGCGTCCCTGTGTCAACACGCATTTTGGCTTCCATGAAAAACGAATTTTTGAATTGTTTGACTGAAGTGCTTTTTGCTCTCACCGATCCAATTATCATCTTTACCTCAATGTACCTCTTCTGAAAGTTTTTTACAACAGATGTGAGACATTCTGTTTATAAACGCATGATGAAAAATAACATCTAAAGGGAACAAAAAAATTATATTTTGGACAATACAATTAACAAGAGTCATAATTTTATTGTAGAAAAATATTTGGTAATACAAACATCAAAATGTTTATTCTGTAACTAATTTAAGCTTCTTAATTTGTTAACGTAATCAGTTTAATTTGCCATTATACACAGTCCAGTCACATTAATATGACCACCTGTCAAAAGATAGAATAACCACCTTTCTTTGAACGGACTGCTGCGAGACGTGCAGGAAGAGAGTCAATTAGGTATCTAAAGGTGCTTACTGGGATGTTGGGCCATACTGACTCCAATGACATGGTCATCTGCGCTAGATTACGCTGATGAGGATTCGTGGCGCGAACAATCCAATCGAGATGGTACCACAAATTCTCGTTTGGGCTTAAATCAGGTGAATTTGCTGACCAGGGGAGAACGGTAAACTCATTCTGGCGCCCATCGAACCACGCATGCTCACTGGCAGCTGTATGGCACTTCATATTGTCCTGCTGGTGGATGCCATCACACTGAGGAAAAACAATACAGTGAACTCTCACTGATGCACCGACCCAAGGGATCAACAAAAAAAGGAGCATAAGTGAAAAGACGTATAAGTGAACAGGCCTATTTAAAGGACTAAAACACAACATAGGTTCTAATGAGAAAATGAATGAGAATGTTTCTATAGAAAAGGGACCTATTACTACGGTTTGGCAATTTCTGTAATATAACTGCAATGATAATGAGAAAACAAACATTGCAGCATATCTAATTACAAACTGTTCCCTTTAAAACTATCCATAGTAGATGATTGTCCCTCTCCGAGCTCTAGTTCATGCGAGAAAAATGCCCTCCGTGAGCAATAAAAGCGAAAGATTAAAAAGGAAAGTGAAGAAAAATGCTTATTTTTTTCAAAAAAATAAGCTATTTTTTTTACATTTTACGGAAAATTCGACGCATAAGTGAAATATTTATCTTTAGAGCGACGCATAAACGAACGATACTATCACTATTTTGCTATGGAATGTGCTGGGACCATTCAAAAGCGTCGTATAAGTGAAAGAGGCGCATAAATGAGGCGGTGTATAAGTGAGAGTTCACTGTATTCATATAGGGGTGGGCATAGACCGCAAGAGTAGATGAGTATACTTGTATTGATCCACCGTGCCTTCCACAACGATCGAGTGAACCCATAAAACCCCCAAAAAACATTCCCCAGACCATAATGCTCCTGCCTTCAGCTTGGATCGTTTAGGCAATGGTTGCAGGGTATTTGCTTTCAGAGGTTTCACGCCTTCTAATCCAACATCCGTCTATCCGATGGAGAATAAAAAGATGGTGATTAATCAGTAAATGCTACCTGTCGCCACTCAATTGACGTCGAGCTGTGGTAAGGCTTGGTTTCCTAGAATCGTCGCCGACGCCGGACGCGATGCACGCCGGAATCAGAACCAGTTTGATTGGAACGTGGCGTGAAGCGACGTCAATCTGCAGCTCAGGCGCATGCGCAGAAGGCGGCGGCCTCGCCAGAGATCGACGATTTCACTCCCAGGAAACCGGGCCTGTACTGACGTGCAAATTTCAGGGTTTGTCGTCAATGGACAGTAGTCAGCATAAGTGCAGGAACCAGGTTTCTGCTTTGGGAGCCCAGGCGCAGCAACGTCCGCTAAACAGTAGAGTGAGAGATGATGTTGGTTCATCTAGGGGGTCAGGTGCTCAACGGTAGCCCGTCCATTAACCCGAACGCATATCCGCAGCCGTCATTCACCTGTGTCATCTATTTTTTTCTGGAGCATCACATTTGCCATGTCGCTGACTTTTAACAGTACCATTTTGCCATGCACGGTACATTTTTAACACGACTGCAAGCGAACAGCTCAAAAACTCAGCCATTTTGGAAATGCTTCCGCCCTTGACCCGAAAGCCAATAATCATAACCTTTTATACGTCGTATAAACCGCTTCGTTTTTGCCTTACGCCAACGGTAGAAATGTTTTCCAAAGCCCTTGCATACCCTTTATATACCCTCAACTGCACTGTGTTACAAGTGCCTTCTGTGACTGGTTATTTAGTGTCGACGTCAAAAGTACGTGGTGGTCACATTAATGTGACTGGACTGTATATTATATTATGGTTGTAGCATGTCATTTCTAGAGAGAAAGCAACTAAATCTAAAAGATTTTCGGAAAAACTAGGTGAAGTTTTAATTAATCATTTCTTATCTCTCCGGCACTTTTACGTATCGTGATGCTTTGGGCTTATCTTTTTTTCCCACATCTATTTATTTTTCCTTATCGTCTCCGTGAATTTTTCCTTTTCTTTTTTTAAGTGCAGTTCTATTTCCTTCAAAATTCAAAAACTAAAATTTGAGACTATAATTATTTTCTCTGTTCCTAAAAGTGCGTTTGTCAATCTAAACTAAAATATCTAAAAATTGAAAAATTGATACTGTATTTTCAACTGTTTGCAATAAACAAGTCTTTGAATAACAATGCATTTAAAGTGGTTTTTAAGTCCTTTGAACTTTAATAACAAGAAAATTCGTGCGGAAATGGATTAAGTAGACGAAAAGGAAATGCACGTACTTTCGAAAATTCTCCCTACCATTGTTATTAGCATATTTTTTGCTATTGGTATAGTAAAACGACTGAGAGAGGTACTGAAAAAAATAAAACGAAGAAGAAGAGAATACATTCAAGAAAACTAAAATATTTCCCTTATTAATACCATAAAAGTTGTTTTTATTATTATTGTTATTTTTATTATTATTTTTGACGTCATCATTATTATCATTATTATTACTGTTGTTGTTGTTTAGTTTTTTTATTGTTAGAATTATTACTGTAGTAAAATGACCAGGAAGGGGATTGAAAACTTTAAACGAAGTAAAAGAAGATGTATTTAAAAAAATATATAAACTGTTCTTGATTGATATTGTTATCATTGTTATTATTGCAGTTGTTGTTGTTGATATTATAATAGTTGTGGCATACTGGCAAAGAATTTCTTCAATCACTGTGCTATGCAGCGAGTCAACAAATGCAGATTATACGCAGAGGT
>JAXGGA010019009.1:0-20926 GCA_038373865.1 Uloborus plumipes
TACCAGTATCAGTAATAAGTGTAATCCTAACCAGCAACATCATTTCAAAAATCTTCATCAGATATTTATTAAAAGTTATTTCGTTTGTTTTCAATACATTTCAGTATCAAAGAAAAAAGAAATATTAAAGACAAAATAATCAACTGAATGAAGTACCTTATCAGTCAGATTTGACGACCAAGATCAGAAGCAACCAAATTCTGTGACACCAACACCCAGAAACTTTACAGTTCGATAATACGTAGATTAAGTTGCCTAACAAAACTCATAAGAAATATTACGAGCAATAAACTTTTGTGATCGAAATTGCGATTCCTGGTAGAAAGCTCCGTTTTGTCTACGGCTAATTTTCAACAAAACTGCTAAAATGCAAGAATTTAAAAATAATTTTGAAAATTCTGACTGTACTCTTTTTTTTTTCCAGAAACCATCGGCTTCAACATACATGAGGACTGCCTACTATGCGCTTTGCCTCCTGATAAACACAGGACAGATTTAGGGCACAGAGAGGATGAAATAACATTCATGGGCAAAGGCGGAACTAGAACCCGCGACCACTTACTTACGAGGAGAATACTCAACCTCTAGGCCCACGTGACCCCCCTGACTGTACTTGATGTACAATATCACTTCATATGCTTCAAATATCATAGTCTCAAAATAAACACCATCGCTTTCGATGATTTTGTTATCACCACCTCAAAACAACCTTTACGTGAATGACTTATCACCAGCTCAAAATAAACAAAATAACTTTCTGCTACAATCCGTTTATAAAATCTGCGCCTAGCACTCAGGAACGTTTCCACTTTAAAAAGGGGCGATGGGATGAATATGAGCCTCTCCTGAAGTTTTCAATTTAAAGCGTGCACTTGCTATCTCTAACTTTTTCGACCAAACTTACTTAGTATATTTCCAATGTTCATTATTTTACGTTAATACAGTTCAAAAGGCTTCTGTTTATTATTTCCTTCCATTGCTAACTCTCCTATAATTCCCACTTTGATAAGATCAGAGAAGACCTGACGCATGCGTAGATTCGTGGAAGCTTTTACCCAAGAAAGATCAGACAGTATTCTGTTTTCTTCAATTGACGTTTG
Source organism: Uloborus plumipes (assembly GCA_038373865.1). Taxonomy (NCBI): domain Eukaryota; kingdom Metazoa; phylum Arthropoda; class Arachnida; order Araneae; family Uloboridae; genus Uloborus; species Uloborus plumipes. The sequence goes on from JAXGGA010019009.1 coordinate 1,101, forward strand.
GTATTCAATCAAATAAAAGGGAAAGAAATAAATTATAAATTAATAATTCATGTTTAACTATATTTTAATTGGGGCGTCGGTGGCTCAGAAGTGGAATTTTCACCTAGAAAACGAGAGGTCGCGGGTTGGATTCCACTCCGGTGCCGTGGGTGTTATTTCTTCTCTTTGTGTCGTAAATCTTACTTGTGCTGTCTTATATGTTATTTAAAAAGTCCAACCTCTCTCAAGGCAATGGCACATGCTCTTTGCTTAATATTTGTTAAACTATACACACGACAACAAACAAACAACCATATTTTAGTTAACTATTTATTTAAAAAGATTTTAAAACTTCTGGTTCAATATTTATTTTCGAATTAGCATTGCATTTAAATCATTAGGTTAATAGCTTGTGGAATATTTTATGAGCGTGGATTAAGTCATAAATTGACATTTGAAAAATTTTTTCTCATTGTAGTAACGTACAGAAAGTCTTTATAAACTAAAACTTATTCTTCAGTCTGATTTATTAGTACTTGAGATGAAAAATCCTGGATGTAAATTTCTAATCTTGTACGCAGCTTTCCTAAAGTTGGGTAATTTTTCAGATGGCGGCTTCGTCAATTGGTGTATTTCTTTCGTTCTTCGTTCTTCTGGAAGTTAATTTTTTGAGATTTATTTAAAACGCACAACAATCTCAATGTTTCGTCCCCCTTTATATGAGACATAGTTTTGATTCCATATATTATACGTAATAAAAATATGCCGCAAGTCAGACCACATTTTAATAGATCATAGATACAGGCCCGTCATTTAGGGGGGGCAGGGGGGGGTCAATTGCCCCCCCCCCCCCGACTTTCAGAAATCAACGTATTTACATATAAGTGGGCGTGGTTTTTTATGTTTTCCGATGAAATTGCATTGTGTTTGGACCCTTTGCACCCCCCCCCCTGGAAAAAATTGAAATGACGTCCCTGCATAGATATAAAATGCAAGGAAGAATTTCCAGCCACCTTGTCTAGTTGTCAAAGAAGTCGAAACCTGTCCTTTCTTTATATGAACGTGTTGTTGTTCTGTGAATGGTTACCTACCCTATAAACGGGCCCACATCAGGCCCGTCATTTAGAGGGGCAGGGGGGGGTCAATTGCCCCCCCTCACCCCCCGACTTTGAGAAATCAATGTATTTACATGTAAGTGGGCGTGGTTTTTGTTGTTTTCCGGTGAAATTGTATTGTGTTTTTACCCTTTTGCCCCCCCCCCCTGGAAAAACTTGCAATGACGTCCCTGGTCCGCATGCCTATGAAAGCCGCGCCTAGCACTCGCGAACAGTTCCACTTGAAAAAGGGTAGATAGGTTGTGGTTGATAACTTTTCGAAGTTTTCAATTCAAAACTTGCATTTGATATCGCACGCATAGAAGAATACTGTCACAACTCAAAAAGTCGAAACTCTGAATGTTCAGAGATGTACCCAGAGTCATGATTTAAAAGTCAAAAAGAAACGTTTATTTTAAAAGCATTATGAAAGCAAATAAGCCGAAATGATCTAACCTAATGTATGATAGACTGCACCATTACTAATTGCTTTAATATATCAATTTCTTTTCCATGTCTTAAATTTTTCTGTTTTTGAGTTGTGACAGTATTCTTCTAGGCGTGCGATATGTTCTTTTGACATATTTAACTGAACTATGTATTTGAAATAAGCATCGTTCCATGTTGTTTCATACGGTTCAAAATGCTTTTTATTATTTTTCTCCTCATTATTATCTTACCTAACACCCCTATTTTGGTAAGATCAGAGAAGACCAGACGCATGCGTAAATGTGCGGAAATTTTTACCTAAGAAGATCAGACAGTACTGTGGAAGTCGGACTTCACACCAAATCACAGTACAGTTGGAAAAGTGAAACAACCCATCCTCGACTGGCACAAGACAACAACAACAGCAAGGTGTATTGCCATAATTGTTGCTCATCTGAATGGAGGCTGTCACCATCCTCCCCTGATAATACGGCATGCCACTGCAAAGTTACAGCCACGTCACTTTCACGAAGTTTCAAAATTGTGACGTCTCACAGAGATTCACGTTTATAACATATTTCATCTGACTGTCGCGTCGCTGCAACGAATAATTTGCGTCTCGGAGCTTGGTGATAGTAAAGCTTTGGTTTCCTAGGAGTGAAATCGTCGATCTCTGGCGAGGCGACGGTCGCCACCTTCTTCTGCGCATGCGCCTGAGCCGCAGCTTAACGTCGCTTCACGCCACGCTCCAATCAAACTCTTTCTGATTCCCATCGTGCAGTCGCGCCCGGCGTCAGCGACGATTGTCGCGTTCTAGGAAACCAAGGATTAAGAAGTCATTGCAATGTCATTGTGTGAAGTTGCAATGAGCTAAGATTCGTAAGTTGCTTGCTAAAAGTAAGCTGCTTGTTGAAACCTATTGATGACTTAACAGACATTTTGCGACAGTAACCCCTTAGCACAAAACCTTCACAAAAGAGTCTCAATTTAGTCATTGTCTTTAAGGGAAAAATTTGGTCACCAAGCATAATCGAAGACTGCTACCGTTATCGTTTCTACATTCCGTTTTCGAATCTTATTCAACTCTAATTATGAACTTTTTTTTTAAATATAGCACTTTCGGACATTTGTTTTTATTTTGCAATTTGAACACTTGAAATAATGATGCATTTGTCTATTATCAACCTTTGACGCAAATGTATTCTCGATGCAGGTGATTTTTTCATATTCCGGTGACTGAAATTAATTTATATGTCTCATCCACATAGAAACCATTTAAAAACTGGATTAAAATCCGTTATAAATTATTTTATCCTGCGTTTTAGTCACATTTAGAAAATATCACATCCAACCCTCGCAGTTTTTTGTAAGGTATTGAAAAAATGTTAAGATGCACTAATGATTTGTTTGCATAAATTTCTCATATAATTTTGATCCAAAAAACAAACATTAAAAAAATTCTCATTAATCTCTAAAAAGTCTTAAGCTTCCGTTCGAGCTCTTTTGAACTGCATTCTGTTTAAGATTTTAAAGTTACCTAAAATGTTATTATAAGTTCTTGAGAGATAGCTTCTTTCTGCATCAGTTTATAAATCATAGTTTGAGTAATTTAACTTTCCTTCCTAGTAAAATCGTCTTTCCTCATGTATTAAAAACATAAATCTGTTTTTTACTGAGTGATATTTTAGACTCCGTTTGCATGATTTTTACATTTTAATTGGGAAAATGTTTCTTTTAATTTAAATTCTTAGATACAGTCACTCATTGTGATCACTTTGAATCACAATTTCTTTATCTTTGCTCTGGTTGCTTTGGCTTTGCCTCCTCTTTTCAAACGCTCTGGTTTTTTTTTTTTTTTTTTGGAGTTATTGCATCTATCTCCATAAAATGAAGATAAAAACTGAATTAATTGCAGACTTTAGTGATTATTCTAAAATAGTGACTCCCAACCTTTTGCACTTAGCAATTTGCCTTGAAAGATGTGATTGTAATCAACTGATTTTCAAACAAATTTTCATTGAAGCATTCGACAATTAGATTAGAATTAATTGAGCAAACAGTTATACCCTTATAAACAACCTAGAATAATAAATTATTGGTAACTTGCGTGAAAATATTTTATTTTGCTGGTTTATTTATTGATAAAAGCGAAGTTCTTGGAAAATTTATTATATACTTTCGTGCATTGCATTCAGAAAGTTTTTTAATACATCAAAAACGCAAATATATGCGTAAAAAGAAAAGAAACGCAACTGAGAGAAAATAAAATTTTTAAATCCAACTAAAAAAGAGAAAGGAAACAGGAGACAGCACCTCAAGTAAGGTTTCTTTTGAAAAGCATCTTTCAAATTTGATTTGCGCATTTCTAATACATAGCTGTCTCTAAAGAAGCAAAGAAAAATAGAAACCACTCTGGAATTTTCGTAACCAACGTCTATCAAAACTTCTTGACCTAAATGCGAATACATAAGTTTTTACTCATGTCTGTCATGCAATCGCTCAATCTTGGTTGATTGAAAAGCATGCCTTCTCAACAGGCAATAGTAAGTCAAACACAGTCAAATTCTTGATTTTAGCTCTTGAAGTGGGTGCAACGGGTGCAAACACAATGCAACTTCATCGGAAAACCACAAAAACTACGCCCACTTATATACAAATGTAATGATTTCTCAAATCCGGGGGGAGGGGCAATTGACTCCCCCTGACCCCCCTAAATGACGGGCCTGAAGTTATTGAAAATGTTGGTGAGATTTTCAAGCATTGAAATTCAACATTGGACCAACCATTGGAAAAATAACTTTCGACTTATTAAGGTTGTCGAGTTACCAAAGTTCCACACTGCAAAAAATAAATGTTGTTTCTACGGTGTAAAACAGCAAATTTTATAGTAATAAACCGTAAAAATTGCTAATTTTACAGTAATAGACTGTAAAATTGCTAGTTTTACAATAATAAACTGTAGAATTGCTAGTTTAACAGTTTTATACTGTGTATTTTACAGTTTTCAAATTAAACCTCTGTTTTCAGTATTATACTGTAAAAACAATTTTTTTTTTCACTGTATACTTAATATCCACAACTTCTTTCAATGTGGATTTGATTAAACCAAAACCACGTAAATCAAATGATGTGCTTCCGACGATTTCGATATCAAATCGCTTGGGATTATTGAAAAAAAAGGGAAAAAAATGTACCCGGATTTCTAAAAACCGTATATTACTTTCCTTTTTATCTGCACTCATTTCTTATTCATCACCGAAGAAAAAAAAAGACTAATATTAAAACAAATAGAGATAATCATTCTTCCATCCAAAGCTTGAAAACTTCCATCTGAATACACTCTGCAACTTAAGAAGTACTGCTCAAAGAATACCCCATGGAATTTCATCATAATTTCGGAGAAAGTCAAAAAGGAACGCACATCCCTCATTGAAGTGATTTATTTTAGAGAAGTTCTTTCGCGCGCATTATAATTGCAAATGCTTCAAAGAAGAAAAAATCATGCTTCTTCCGGAAGGTATTTTTATTGAGAACAAAAACAATTGCAGAAAATAACTTTCAGAAAGATATAAGAACATTTGAAAATCCTGAAAGTTTTCTTCACTGCATGGGATTTGAATGCGCTAGAAACTCTGAGCTGAAACAATGCATTATTGTTATCACATTTTTATAAGCAAACTCCTAGTTGCTTTTCAAATTTATAGTCTGCAAGAAAATGCTTTCATGTCTCCTGTTTTAAAGGTTTTATTTACGTGAAGCAAATATTTTATATTTAGATATAAACGATAATGTCTTTTACAACACTTTGTTTATTAGTCTCTAAATAGAACGAAATAGAATGTATCAATTCAAACTAAAACGTATTTATGCATATTTACTGTTTTGAAGAATAAATATGCACTAAGTTCAGCAGTTTAAGTCATGCAAAATAGCTATATTTGTACTTAATGCTGAAAAAAAATCACTTTTACGAATGCAAAAAACACCTCACATCTTTCGTTTTGCATTAAGTCTCGATGCATTAGATAATAAGTCATTTGTGTTTGTATATATGTATTTATGTGTGAGAGGACAGAAGCAGCTGCTTTGTTTATCTTTTTGTGCTTAAATCACACCCTGTTTTTATCCTGAAAAACAAAAAATAAAATAACTGTAAGTAACGACGGACGAAAAGGCTTAGCATCCAGTAATAAGATTGTTAACACAAAAACAACTACGGACAATCCAAGGTATGGGACCTAAGTTAGAGCATCTCTCGTCTATTAAAAAAGGAATCATCCAAATCGGTTCACTAGGTCAGACGCTATGAGCAAACTAACAAAAAAAAAGAACATACATACGCTTTGACTTGAGAATCTTCTCCTTTTTGAAGTCGGTTAACCAACAAGACCAAGGCTTCACTAGATAACGTTTTATACAGGCTGCTTCATTACTCAAAACATCAATGGTAAAGATTTGCCAGCTAGAGAGCGCTGAACGAGGACCACCCAAAGGTTTGTTTACATTTATTAGCATGTTGTTTCTGCTGTAGAAAGTGATGTTTATCCTATCTTTAAGGGTTAAAAAATATTGATATCGTTAACTGAAGTGGAGTACAGAGTGAATTGATGCCGAAGGCCTTATTAGTACTGCTTTTTAGGGGAAATAAATTCACTTTTCAGGTAAAGTTGGTCGCAACTCATGATTCAGTCATACGACATTCATTCATTGTTTACTTTCTTCGAATTAGCAACATATAGCAATGGCGTTCAATTTTGACATCTCTGCATTAATAAAATATACGCTTATATTCGCAGCCGATAAATAAAAATGTAGCAATGAAATAATATTGTTCTATTTACTATTTTGTTTCATTATTGTCGCTCACACGATCTTAATTGCTACGCAAAAGCTCAGATGTTCATTTTGATAGCGTTGACCCATCAGAGCGATAAATGGCGAATCTATTCGTATGGACATTTCCTTTTGATGCCCCAGAATGAATGCCCTGCAATGAAGTGATTGGTGTTCAACGGAAAGACGATTGACAACAAAACATATTAATTTCTTTAGTAACAACGAAATGAGCATATATAATAGCTTGGTACTAAAGAGCAAGTACGAAAAAAATAGACAAAACTACAATTTAACGACGACCAACTGTAAAATTTTGTTTTCATTTACACAAAAGAAAAAGGTAATGTTCTTTTTATGTTAAATTTCACACATTGATAATATTTCGATAATTGGGAATCTGGTGTGGTTGCCAAATTTTTGGCGATAATTACTTTATTTTGTTGCTCTTTAGTTTATGTTTGCGAAGGAAGTATTTCCCTCGCTCATAAATTGGCCACAAAGATTTAACGCCAATAGGGAAAGATAACCAGACTTCCAATCACCGAAATCTTCCCATTTTTGTTTCTAATTTCACACATACGTTTAATACTTGAAAGTAAAATAATGGGCCAACTGAAAAAAAAGCTGCGAAATAATGTGAGAATTACTAGTTAAGGATTCCGGGCTGTTGTGCCGTGGTCTAAATGGCTTTAATCCATACGTTTCGATCGCAACTACGGCGGTCATCTTCAGTGGGTGTCGTTGATAAATTAATCAACAACACCCACTGAAGATGACCGCCGCAGTTGCGATCGAAACGTATGGATTAAAGCCATTTAGACCACGGCACAACAGCCCGGAATCCTTAACTAGTATTTACTCCGGCCGTGAAAGCCTTCATTCTTACAATGTGAGAATTCTTATTAAAAAACTCGCCAAATCAACTTTAAAAGCGCCATTAGCATGTAACATAATAAGTTTAATAAATATATCGAGCCAAAATGCAAAATAAGAGAAAAAAAGCAACCATGAAGACGATGCAAGCTTAAAATTTTAATCTTCGCTTAGGTGGTAAGAAAATACATCGCCAAGTTAAAAAACGTACCTATAACTGAAACGTACATACTACCAAAGATCTCGGTTGTTGAAATATTCCCAAAAGCTTTACGGAGAACAAATTCTTGATGTGCTTTTCAAGATATTAGTGCCATAGTCATTCCAAAATGTCCATTAAAATGTAAAAAAATCGCCAAATAAATTAATTTGACAATCTAAACTCATCAAAAATTTTGATGGAACTATCGTTCCAAAATCGCCATTTATCGCTCTGCGGTGCCAGTGTCGTTTCATAGTTTAATTATAATTCGAATCAATTAAAATGAAAAATAATTCGCTAACTAATTAAAACAAGCCGTTAAAATGCAGAATAAACCAGCAAATCGAACAAGCTATTAAATGACGTTAAAATATAATAAAATAGAATTGAATGCCAAATTGTAAAATTGTCGCCAACAAATTAAATTTTAATTTTGTCTTTTATTATCTGATTTGTATATAATGTTAGTTACCACAAAATTCGATAGATGTCGCTAGGCGACATCTATCGTTCCGTTTCGTATTCATCCGTTTTTATCCCAAGGATTTTGATCAAATGAAACAGCCTGTATAAAACGCTATCTAGTGAAGCCTTGACAATTATAGTGAACGAGAAAGTGGGAGCATATTTTAATGCATGCAATACACCACCAGTTCGGTTATATCGTCGGCACCATGCTAAAATTACGAATGCGAAAATTGGCACTTTTCAGGAGAGCCAAAACACTGAATATAACTTTTTCCCACCTGACGCGTTTGGTTATTTTCAATTTTTAAATTTTTATAGATATCTAAGAGTGTAAAACTATCGTTCGAAGGTATCATTTTAATTTTAATTATTTGTAAAATTATCAATAATAATGGTTTAAAAATATTCGCTACTTTACCAAAATGGACATTTTTGGTCGAAAGTCACTGAAGGTAAAGTATTGAATATGAAATTTTAGAGAATATTCGATAGTTTGCAATGAAGTTTCATGGCATTCATTTTCTATTCTTTGCATCTAGAATACAAAATTGCTATAAAAATTAATAATAATGGATGAAAAGATTTTAAAAAAAAAAACGGTTTTTTTACTAAGAAAAACTTTTATTGAACACAAGATAATGCAATAAATCCTTAAAAATACATTTTTTTATATTGTTGAATATCATATATTCGTAAATATAGCATAACTTAATCGGTCAAAGCTGTGAATTCATAAAAATGACATAGGCTTACGACCATCTAACACTCATAATTTTACCAGTAGGTAGCCCTTTTTTAGTACTACGGGAAACCATAGAACTTGAAAAACGCGCTTTTTCACTTTCGTTATTTTAGCATGGTGCCGACGATATCATCCGGACACTGCAGTTTCGTCCTCATTAAAACTCATCAGTCAGGATTAGGCAGTGACTGAACTTGAGGCAAAAATAATCTTATGGAAGATAAGAAGGCCAAACAAACTGGTAGATAAAGTATTCGTAGCACACCAGCTAGAGTCCGCAGCAATAGTACGGTTCAACTCGTAAATTGAAGGCAAAGCTTGGATTTTAATTTACGAGCAGTACCATATTGGTGCGATCTGTCACTGCTGTGCTGATTTTACTTTAGCTGCCAGTTTGTGTGGCACTTTTACCATTTATGAGATGATTTCTTCCTCCAGCTCTGTTACCGACTAATCAAGACTGGTGAGTCTTAATGAGGACGAAACTGCCATCTCTGGTTGGCATAACCAAGCTAGCATGCATTGCACGTATGTCTGCCTCAGCCCTGGCTTAGGAACGGTACTTCACTGCTTCATATTTTAGTTGCTTTCATTTTGTGTTGGATCATACATAAAATATATTATTTCACTATCTCATGATAACTGTATACATAAACGATGCATATGGCAATGTACTGACTGATTTTCTTAGGTAAAGCCTTCCGCGTATTTACGCTTGCTTCAGGCCTTCTCTGATCTTACCAAAATAGGTGTGATAGGTAAGATAACAATAAGAGGAAGAATAATAAGAAGCATTTTGAGCCGTATCAAGCAACGTAGAACGATGCTAATTTCAAATACAATAGCTTAGTTGAATATGTCAAAAAAGTAGCAAAAATGCAAGTTTTATATTTAAAACTTAAATGGAAAACAAACCATCGCCCCTTTCTTAAGTGGAATGGTTCGCGAGTGCTAGGCGCGGCTTTCAGGGACGAACAGTAAGTACATGACGTATTTACATAACATACGTTTAGTTATCACAGAGTTAAATTACGAAATCAACGCCAGTATAAAGAGCATAGCTTATTCTACTTTAAAAAATTGCAATGTGACAATATTACAACATTCGCCCGTGATTTTCATCAAAATATGTCATATCAAATTTGTTTTCTTTTAGAAGAACGGAACGCAATATTTTTATTTTATTTTACTTTCTTCGAAACGCTTTTTTATAAATTTAATATGCAAACGATGAAGGAATAATCCTTTTATGAAGGTTTAATGCATGAATAGTTTTCGTAATAGTTGTTGCTCACAGTAATTTATAGGAAGATTATCTTTTTGACTTTTAACTTTTATTTCATTTATCTTTTAAGTTTAATAAGTACTTTTAAGTATTCAAATTTTTTAATTATTTTTCTTTTTAAATTTTCAGATAATTTGCAATACCAAATTTATTTTCTGGCTATCGAGATAGTATATTAGAAATAATCCTAAAGAGAAAAAAAAAATATGTGAATGCTATTTTCACATTGCTTAATTGGTTTACGCTTTAAACTATAAGCTATCTAAACTATTAAACGTTTAGCTGTTATTCATATTTTAAAAATCTAAGTGCTTTTTTTTTCCATTTTGAGTTCTTGAAGTAAAAAAATATCTAAACGAGTCTACCAGTGCACATGATAAAAATTATTTTTTGTAATTGTTTTGGACTTTTAAAGACAGGATTTATCAAGAAGATGAAATAATTCACCTCGTTATAGAGGATACATTCATCCAATGAATGACTCTTTTCGAAAAGTATGCCTGGAAAATTCTGTTGTAATTAATACTTATTTTCTCGACATTTTAAAACATTATCACTCTTTCTATTTTCATACATAGCACATTTTGTTGTGAATTCAAATGCATGCGGAAGCAGTGTTTTCGAAATTGTGAAAGGTAATACGGACATTTGCACAGCACAACGTGATAAAAATATATCACAGGAACTACATGTCTACCAGAAGGCCAGACTGAGTAGAACGTACAATGACAATATATAAGATAAGGGAGGATGACGTCAGATCTCTGTAGTGAACCCTGGCTATTGGAACACTTCCCTTCATTTCTTTGCAATGATAGATGGTTTAGCATTGCAGCTCAACATATTTTATTTCTGTATCAACAGTAGCTGTTCTCAACACATATTATTTCTGTAGCCAACCCTGACTATTAGAACGCTTCCCTTCATTTCTTTGCAATGGTAGATGGTTTAGCATTGCAGCTCAACACATTTTATATGACTTTAGTTTTCCTTTAAACTATTTTAGTGTTATATACTAATGAAAAAAACAGTGAAGTACTTTGATGGGATGAAGACTGTTCTGTATAAAGTTGCAACGTGAGATAGTTTAATTTCAAATTCAAATAAAAGATATTAGCTCTAGCTCCAAAAAGGGGGCAGGATAAACTGTCCCCAGTCACCTCTATGTATGAAAAGTTCACATAATTCATTAACCTAAAGTTTCACTTTGAAATTAATTTTACGTTAAAGGTTAAGAAATAATGGCCCTGCTCCACATTAGCGTAAAACGCGACCGAAACCGAAGGCAGAAACTGAAAATCCGGGTATTTTCCATAGGAACACTATGTAATCCATTTTACGTTTCTGCTTTATTTTTCTGTTTTACGCTAATGTGGAGCAGGGCCCTAAAGTATGTAAATGGAACGATAGTAACTAACGTATTTATAAGATGTGGCCAAACATATGCATCGGAACAAGGGATGTAATGAGGAAATATGTTTGCACATTCAGAACGTTTTAGTTTTATCATTTCAAACTTTTTAACTGAAAGAAAGTTCTTTTCTACTCCACGCCCCACCTCTTAGCATAGAGCCTTAGGTTCCTGAAAGAAAGTTCTGCACTGAAAAATTGCGTCCTCATTTTAAAGATATAGCAAGCCCGAAATACAAACTTCGTGAATATGTTCTCAATTATTACCCTTGTCCACATGAACAAGAGAGCATCGACCACCATCTAAGCCTATTCTATAAATCATTTGCTGCTGTGTTAGCGGATCTTTTAAAATAATCTTAGGCAGGGATTCAAGTGAAACAGGCAATCGCAAATAACAATCACGACTGGAAATGAATTACATTAGAACGTTTCTTGATAAAAACATCGTGACACCAGCGTGACGTTTGCCTATGAAAATCGAGCTAGATAAAACGTCACAGCCTACTTGGCGAATAAGAGGAGATCACTGAGTGCTTGTGAGCTCTTATTGGCTCCACCCGTAGTGACGTCATGCCAATTTAAGTTGATGATAATGTAATTCACTTCCAGTAGCGATTGTAATTCGAAGCGATCGCAGTGCTGTTTCACTTGAATCCCTGCCTTATGAAGGTAAAATCTTACCGACTTTTTGCTTCATCTTGTGCGCTTGCAATCGGGTCACTGTTGTAAAGAGAATATTAGAAAAGAGAAAGTATTTTTTATAAAATATTATATTAGAATCAAGTATTTACGAATCGGCTATTTACAACTCACTCTGCAACAAAATCAATTCAGAATGTTTTATCAAAAATCAACTGTATCCGTTCGTTCCATCAATTTTTTATTTTTTTTTAATCATTCTTTACTTCACTTCATTTCAGTTCAGTTCAATTCATGCAAACCAAGAAAAGGCTAAAAATAACCTGCAGACGATCGAAAGCTCAGTTGCAAGACCGCATTTTGTTTTTATGATCGGCTAAAGTGCAGCATTTAAGTATGCTGAAAGTTAATTATATGATTTAAAATTTGCATGACTTTCTTCATATTAGTCTAACCTAGCAAATGGAGCATGAAAAGATAAAGATTCTACAATCCTCTTCAACTTTTAAAACCCGTTTACCACCATTTCACGCTTGCGTCAATGTATTACGAAAGCCTTTAACTTCCAAAGTTCCTTTTTTTAACAAACATTTTGTATTTAGTGCACGCAAAAACAAAAGCGCATAAAAAAGACAGCACTAAACAGGTGTCAGTATCTCATTACTCTTCAAGAAAATAAAAATTTAAGGCGAAAAGAACTCATTTATAACTTTCTTTTGCTATTTTTCTCAAGAGACATTATCCAACCAAATGAGGGACTTATCCCGAAAATTCAGAAAATGAAATTTCTCGTTTTATTATCGAAAAAGTAAATTTTTAAGCACCATTAAATACCTTTCAGCTTTATTTCTTTTAGTAACAGAATGAAATTCGGAAGTATATCTTCTTTAGATTCTTTCGCATAAAAGTAGTAAAATTGTTCTCTAGTGACCTGAGTTAATTTCGGGAAATCTAATGTGAGCACATTTTATCCATTGTTACACTTAAATGTTTAGTGCAATATCTTCATACCTTCTTACCTTTGAGAAAAAATTCAACAAATTGATTTTATTTATGTTTTGCGAAAACTAAGCAACAACATGAAAAGAGTAACATAACTTGAGAAGAAGAAAGGATACAAAAATAAAATTTTTTTACGCTCAGTAAAATAAATTCAGTGGCACAACTGCCCATGGGGCCAATACCTACTGCTCTTATCTCAGTTTGCATGACACAGGGCACGGACAGGGCGGATGTGCTGGTTAGGTGGTCAGCCGAACGCGAAACCCCAGTGTTTAGTTCCCAGTCAAGCTTGGTACTCATTTTATCAACTGACTGGGGGGGAGGGATGAGAGGTTGAGTCACAATGGAGTCTCAACCCTGTTATCGAGCCTGGGTCTGCGTTGTGGGAGCGCAAAGTGGGACTAAGGCACTCAATTTCGTTTATGTATGCTTTTTGCTCATCTGAAAAGTTGAGCTACGACCTCTACTATGTTTAGTGCTTTTGAGGGCATTAAGGAAGGGTTATAGGGGCTGGATTGAGTTGTGGTACTTTTGTAGTAGCGTTGCTAAAGTATTCCACCTCAAACCCGCTTCAAAAACAAATTCCTTTTTTTTTTATAAAACTCCTAAAAAGGATGCAATTACACCACTAACTCGTTTATTCCATCCATGGACTGCAGTTTCGTGCTTTTTAGCACTCGTTAGCATGGAATAGGAAGTAAACGAGCTGGTGGCAGAAATCTTCTTGTACAGCAAAGAGAGCCAAAAAAAAAAAAAACTAGTAGCTTATATGAAATTGGAGCACCGGCGAGTGACCGCAGAATGGTACGGTACAACTCGTAAATTTTAAGGCAGAGTTCAGGTATAAAGCAGTAAGTAACCACCCCTAAGACAGGGCTAAGGTCTTCCTTCCGGTGCTTTAATTTCACATTAGCTACCAGTTTTTTTTTTTTGGCTCATTTTGCTCTATAAAAAGATTTCTGCCATCTCGTTTACTTCCTATTCCATGCTGACGAGTGCTAAAAAGTACGAAACTGCATTCCATGGATGGAATAAACGAGTTAGTGGTGTAATTGCATGTTTCTGCCTTAGCCCTGGCTTAGGGACGGTTACTAACTGCTTTATCCAAAAAAAGGAGTTAAGCATTGTTAAGGACATTGCTCAACTAATCAGCGGAGGGCTATTATCTTGTATTGAAATATAAAAGCAGTTCGTAGTAAAATAGTTCAATACTATTCACATGTAAACTACACACATGGCTGCGTAGTTAGATATATGTGAAAAAGGTTAATTTCAGCTGTTCTTACCATTTTCTCGTGGTGTTCATTTCTTCATTTCTTTGTTCCAAATTTCGGAAAATTAATCTAAATCTCCAGTTTGAGGTGGTTAAACGCTTTTCTGATAAATAGGTAAAATGTTTATTGTTTCTTCAGATTACATAGGAAAAAATTAACATTATAAATAAAATTAAAGCAACTTTACGTTTAATATATTTCCTAAGCTCATGTATATGGAACATAATTAAAGAGAAATATGAGCAACTGGAAGCTATTTTTCACGAATTTCTGCAATAAAATATTAATTTACGAAACTTCTAGAACATCAAGTTTGACGACAGTTCCCCTACTGTGTATATGTATGTAAATAGATAAAAACATAGATAAATAAAGAGATGGATACATAAATACGTACGTAACTGTACTTAAACAGAACTTAAACTAGTTAAAATTTCAATAGTTTTGTATTCTACATGGATATTTAAAAATGCAATATCGCTGTGTGAAATAAAAAACATTACCCAATATATAATGCAAAAATTACGAGCATAACACAACATAAAAATACTTTCCTGAAAGATATTAGACAGAGGCAAAATATTTTATTTCGTCGGAAACTAATTGAATTTTTGGGAAACTCAAGCCTGATATTCTGTTACAAGTCGGTCTCTGAAGAAAACTGATACCTTCCTTCAAGGAAACGAAAGTCTGTGACGTTAAATTTTGCGACAAAGGTTTTAGAAACAAACTCTCAATTGTGTCCCCAAAGGAAAAAGTTTTCTTCTTAAATTCTTTGATTCCCGTCTCGAAAATTTGACAAATAATTAGGTTGAACAAAATGATATTTTATTCCTTCTGATACATTCGTAAAATTACTCTTTCCGTAAGGAGTAAGAGTTAATCTAATCTAAATGTAAGAAATAAACATTTCATTAGCTTCAAGTTTTAGCATTGAACTTTGCATAATAGAAAAGTTTTGTTGCATTTATTTCATCAGGTGAGGCGGTTTCTTTCTCTTAAACTTATTTTATTTATACTGAAGCTTTTATTTTCTATTTTCAATTTGAATGTTTAAAACTGAGTTTTCTTCGAACAGGTTTAAACATGAGTTTTTCTTAACAGTATTCTATAATAATCAGGTTCGTATTTAAGGGGATGGCTTTTAGGGTTCAAATGCCCTCCAAAATTTTTGAAAACTATTCCAAAAATACTTTTTAATGCCCTTTTTTACTGAAAAATAATATTCTTATTATTTTATTTTTAATTTTCTTATTTACTATTCATTTGATAAATCAGCCTGAGGTGCGTCCCCTTACTCCTAATAACTAAAACTTTAAAACAAGTCCTTTTAAGACAATTTTGTCTTCTTCTAACGTCTCTGAAATTAGAAAATGTAGGGTAAAACGTAGACCACTTGTATTTATCGATTATTTATTTAAGTGTTGCACTTGCTACAATATTTCAAGCAAAATGATTTATTCACAATTTCAGTTAAATACTTCAACGTATCACTAATTTAAAGGTTCAATCATTTTATATCAGCTTTGGGATAAAATTATTTCGATTAAATATTTGATTTGAAACATAAAAGTTATCGTAATTGTGGTTAAGTTAACATTTTCAAATTCCTAGGTTTTTTTTTTTTTTTTTTTTTTAAGATTTACATATTATTTTCATATGTTTTATATATCTTAGTTTAGCCATTAAAATAATAGTAACAGCTGTGTAATAAACGTTTCACTACGAATGTAGAACAACACTTTAAAAAATCTTTGAAATGTTGCTCAAATTTTCAACCGAATTTGCAGTAGCTTTAACTTTTGACAAAATAAAAATGTAAAAAGTTACGTGTTTAGAGCCCTAGAAAAAAAAAAGAATGAATTTTAAATTTTATTTCCTGTTATTAAAATAAATGCTCTAAAAACATCACGAGTTATCTCTAATTATATATTTGCTGTGTAACTTAGCTTTAAAAAAACAACTATATTTTGTTTTAAAAAATAGAGCTTTTAATTTTATTTGTGAATTAAACATAGTTATTCGTAAAATAACGCTGTTTCTCCATATTTTAGAAATCATTATGTTAGTAATTGTTCACTTTTTTTTTTTTACTATCAGAAGTTTCCCAAAAATACTTATTTTGAAAACCTTATTTTAAAAACCAAACATTTCTATCTTTTAAAACTTTTCCCAAAAGACAAATGTAAATGCAAAAGAAAGCTACCGTGAAGTTATTTTCTTTTATTTGATTAAGCTCATAAGAGATTCAACAAAAACTAAAAAGTGCTTCGTGCAAACAATTTACGTGCATTTGAACAACTTCATTGCATTAAAACATTAATTTCACTGCAATACTTGCATAGACAGAAAGCATGGGAATTTAATTAAAGTAATAAATTCCGTTTGATTCTTGTGTAATTGAATTGGAGATTTCTATTTCCTGAATTTTTGAGCGAGTGCTTGTTTTGAATAAAAGACGGACATACAAAAAAGTCTAACAAAATGTTTTCTTTCTTTCCAATGCTAATTTAAATGTTTAGCAAATGGGTTAGATTGCAAAGAGCTCAAAATTTCGTTTTTATCATCAATGTGGCTTCTAATAGTTTTATTAGTAGAATATTTAAAGAGCAAAATTCTGTTTTTATACTCTATTAATATCTATTTACAAGCTTTATATATTTTTATACATCAGTAATCAATGCAGTTTAAGTAATGCAGTTATTAGGGTTCGGTTATATGAATAAGCTTCTGAAACGTACTTGGACAATAGTGGGCAGCTCATATGCCTAATTTCTGCAAGTCACAGGTCAGGAAAAAATCAGGAAAGAATCCTGCTTAAGTCAGTAACCTTCCTGAAGATCTCGGAAACCATCCAGATAAAAGTCACCCACGTTTTGACATCAAATTGGGAGCTTTCTAAAAAAAAATAAATGAATAGGTTAATAGTAAAAGCTCGGAATCGTCCTGTTAAACCGGAAAACACTTGGAGCAATTTAGCAAATATGGCCAGAACTAAGTTAATAGTTTCACGCAAATGGCTGAACAGCTTATTTGCTGTCCCTTTTTGTTTTAGCCGATAAAATCAGCAAATAACTAGAGCAATCATTATTCATATTAAAGTTTTTGAGGCCGACCTTATTAATTCGGATTAATACGGAATTCAAGTCTTCCGAATTAATGAAAGTTCAGATTAAACAAAATAACCTATAATTTAAGCCAAGGTACATGAAAAACTGCTGGACAGAGTAAAAATAGTATTTCGAATTCAAAAGAATGAAATATAAGACTGAATAAGAGAAAATTACAAAAAGGCATTACAAAAATATAAAAGCTGCTTGCAAAAATACATTATTGCGTTAACTCTCTCTTTATTCGTGTAGTAAAAGTACATCTAAACGTCAGTCCGGATTAAGCAAAGTGCGTTTTAACGGGCCTGGATTAAGGAGAGTATACTGTACAGGCAGCAGTACATTGGTTTTGGGATGGACACTGACTCTTACTATTGCTGTTGTAACTCTGAGGTACGTTCATGTAGTAACAAAGCAACTAGTAGTTGGGTGGTACTCCCTAGTGTTTAACCCATTTATGCCCAATAGCCAAGAAACGGGACGCTTGTTAGTTACTGCATACAAAAACCTGTAATGCGTATATCCTCTTACTAAAGGTGTTTTTCACAAGTTAAATAGTCCTTCTTGAGAAAACCAGTTAGAGCCACTATTTGGACATCAGAGTTTATTTATTGACAGCTATTTTCAGACAATTCAGTCAAACAACGATCCAGCATGGGTAGCCACAGGAAGTAAGTTATTTTTGCGAACTTATTTTTCATAAAATTAAACTATTTTAAAATGATTTGCTTAAAATTGATCAGAGATGCCTTGTGTAATGCTACTTTGCAAAAGTAAAGTCAAGTAATGTCGTATTTTGTTCACATATCCGCAAAAAATCCCACAAACAGGACGTTAAATAACTTAATAAATATGGCAACGGCGAACTTATTTAAGCCTAAAATGTATGTTAACCATTCCAAGTAAGAGTTTTAAGCAGATAAAAATTGAAAAAAAATGCTAAAAAAAACTTGGGCATAAATGGGTTTAAGTTTCTCTTCCAGTTCAGCTCAAACATGTTCCGCAGGAGCAAAAAAATGGAAATGTTGTTCTATAACATTTTATGAAAACAAAATCACCTTGATAGCATATGCAGCGCTGCTCGCTGTATGTATGTCGATGAATTCTGTAAAACGTGTTTCTCCGCTAGAGCAGTGTCCATGCGAGAAAAACAATGTCCTCGCTTAGCTCCATTTTTAAACAGTTTATTTTAATTTTGTTCTATTTATTGATTTACTTATTTTAATTCTGAAAATTATTCAGTTTATTACTGTAAAATTAGCTCTATTATACTGTAAAAACAACATTCATGTTTTGCAATGTGTCACAGATTTTCGTGAAAGTATCGCTCATACTCACTAATATAAAAGAATTCTTTCAAAACTACACGTTTTTTTTTTGCAGGTCATAGGCTCATAAGAGACGGGGCTTTCTGCCAAACCTTATACAGAACTTTCAAAAAACTTCACAGCAAACTAGAGAAATTTAATACTGAAATTTCAAACGAAAGTGTTGAAAATTCATTGAAAAAATGTAGATGAAAGCAATAAATTTTCACCCAAATATCTGCCTTTAATACTCATCCATATCTTAACATTCATGCCCTCTAAACTGCATTATTACGTGACTTTTAGTATAGGTGTATTGATAAAGGACTTAAAGTCACCTGTTTTACAGTTGTGTTATTTTATGCTTTCATCTTAAACAGTTTGTGAAAATAAGTTATTCTCTAAGAGTGAAATTTCCTTTTTAGCCTACTTTCCTGTTAGCATAAAAGAAAGACGAAGTAGGCATTAAAAGTGACTTAATGCATTTTTTAAATGTTGCAAAGTCTAGAAAAGTGTCAAAAAGCAATGAAAAGAAATAAATAAATATCGAAAAATTAAAAGAATGGGAAGTAGGGTTTTGAGATGGGGAAAATGTGTCTGTCGGTATGGGTGCCCCCCCCCCCCTCCCAAATTGACTGAACAGTCTGAGTTATACAAAAAAAATTGTACCAAAGATCTTGGAGAGGACACTTTATTCCCGTATTTGACTTTTTCGAACAATTTTTCTTTTTATTTCGAACAGCTAAAAAACCTATCCCCTCCAATAAATTTTAAATGAACAACAGTCCGATTTGAACAAACTTTTTTTTTGTTCAAAAAACCTCGGCAAAGACACCTCATTCCCACATTTGACTTTTGATTTGAAAAATTTTTCGTTCAATTTCAAACAGATTGAAAAACTGCCCCCCCCCCCCAAATAGTTTTGGTGCTAACAATCAAATTCAAACAAACTTATGTCGGAGAAAACATCTCATTCTCATATTTTACTTTCCGTATATGTGATCAATTTTTCGTTTACTTTTGAACATTTCAAAGATCCTGTTTCCCTCTAATAACTTTTGTATGAACAACTCAATAAAACAAAAAATCGAAAGATCTTGGCGAAGACATAAATTTGTAGCTAATAATTATGAGATATTGATCAAATGCTAGAATGTCGATGTTGATATACGG
>JAXGGA010019010.1:0-20925 GCA_038373865.1 Uloborus plumipes
TACTTAATTTTTCTTATTTATTTTTCATTTTATTTGAAAAATGTAATTATCAGTATTGGATTATATCAGTACAAATCGAGTGGTTATTGCGAAAATCATTTCTTAAAGAGTAATACACTTTTTTTTCTTTGAATTTTGAAGTAACAGAATCACCAAAATTCTTTTAATTTAAAAGTGCCAAATTCTTCATTTCTGTACCTCAGAACCAGACTAACGTAAGTCCATTTTCGTCATTTTTCGGTAGAGGGGAAAAACGATGTATTCGACAATCGTTTTTCCCCTCTACTGAAAAATGACGAAAATGGCCTTACGTTAGTCTGGTTCTGAGGTACAGATTTAACATATTATAAATGTGTCATAAATTTCAGCACTTTCTCTTCGAATCTGCGTATATGAGTAAACGCATCCTTTTGAGTGATTGAAAGACATCGAATATTTAACATGGGTGAAGTTATGCAGCGTGTATACAGTGAACTGTCACTTATGCGCCGGCCCAAGGGACCAACAGAAAAAGGCGCATAAGTGAGAGAGACGCATAAGTGAACAAGCCTATTTAAAAGTCTAAAATGCAACACAAGTTCTAATGAGGGCATGAATAAGAACGTTTCTATAGAAAATGGTCATATTACTACGGTTTGGCAACTACTGAAACCTAATTGCAATGATAGGGAGAAAACAAAACATGCAGCATACCTAATCACAAACTGGTCCTTTTAAAACTATCCATAATAGATAATTGTCCCTCTCCGAACTCTAGTTCATGTGGAAAAAATGCCTTCTGTGAGCAATTAAGGCCAAAGATTAAAGAGGGAATTGAAGGAACATACTTATTTCTTAAATAAAATGAATTACTATTTTTTTTTTTTTACATTTTACGAAAAACTCGGCGCATAAGTGAAATATTTATCTTAAGAGCGACGCATAAACGAATGATATTATCATTATTTTGTTATGGAATGTGCTGGGACTATTGAAAATGGTCGTATAAGTGATAAAGGCGTATAAATGAGGCGGTGTATAAATGAGAGTTCACTGTAAGAGAAGGATTAAAGAGGAAAATGAAGAAACATGCTCGTTTTTTAAGAAAATAAATTAAATTGTTTACATTTTTCGAAAAATTCGGCGTATAAGTGAAATATTTATCTTTAGAGCGACGCATAAACGAATGAAATTATCATTATTTTACTATGGAATGTGCAGGGACCACTGAAAATCGTCGCATATGTGAAAAAGGCGTATAAATGAGGCGGTGTATAAGTGAGAGTTCACTGTATCAGATTTATTAAGTTCACTGAAAAGTTTTTTTTTTCTTTTACAAAATTTACGTTAATGCCCTTATGCCTTTATTGCAACAAACAACCATAGAATATGAAATCAAACTTTATTGATCATATAGATTTCACGAAAAATATGTTTGCTAAAACCCTCCCAGAAACACAAATCTGGTTACGGCCCCTTACACTTACTGAAGCTCAGGGGTGCCCAGAGGGGGGGATTATGGCGCAAGTTGCGCCACCAAAATTTTTGGGGGGGATTTTTTAAAACTAATTTATATATTTACTTATTTAAATTATTTACTGGTTTTTTTAATAAAAATTATTCATTAATTAATATTTTTAATTTAAATTAGTTCTTTTATTTCTTTATTATTATTATTTATTTATTTATTTTGTGTGTGTGAGTGTGCTTGGAATGTCTGGAAGAGAAAAAAAGCGATTTTGTTCTACGCATAATTAGTACTTTTAGAAAAGAAATTTTAAATAAAAAATAAATATAAAAAATTTAAAAGAATAAATAAATATTTAAAAAAATAAATAAATAAGTATTTTTAAAAAATATTTAAAAAATAAATAAATAAGTATTTTAAAAAATATATTTTAAAAAATAAAATAAAAAAGAGAGGTTAAAATAAAAATAAAAAACACAAGAGGATTGTGAAAAATTTTGGGGGGGAATTTGCGCCATTGAGCTTGGGGGGGATGGGCACCCCTGCTGAAGCTCTCAAAATATGGCGACTTTCTTTAAAATCACGACAAATTTTAAAATTTCATATTTCGGTAGCGAGGGCAAATAATCATAACCAGGCTGAGAACCGGCCATCACAGCGGCATGAAAATTTATGGAGAGGGTAGAAGGATTTATAGAAACTGTTGCAATTACCCAGATACACAGCTTACACCTTGTCATATCTTTGAGTGTCCTGCAATAAGTGCGTACCTGAGAGAAATTGGTGTATTACCGTCATTTGTAGACCTATATGACGATAACATCCAACAAATCGCAAAAGCAGTTATAAGGATCCATGGAGTTATTTAGTTCGGCTAAGTCAGACACGACAAAAGAAAAATAATAAAAAAGGGCAAATAATTACTACGTACAAAAAAATGTTTTACAATGCTCTTTCGATTGTTACTTATTCAAGATGTCTTCAATATTACACTATCGTACGCGGTTTCCTGGTTGACAAAAAATAAAATTCAAATAGATTTTTTTTTTTTTTCAATTGCTACTGTCCATTTTTCATAATGCTATTTTTTAAAAAAAACTGAAATAACTAAAAAATACATTTGACTAAATGCTTAAATAATATTTCGGATATTTAATGTGTGAAATAGGCTTGCAGAGGCGTTTAAAGTATCTATGCCTGTGCGACTAAGAGGCCACACATAGACCACCAGTACGATATGTACATAAAACATGAATTGTTCCTACACTCTTTTTCAAAAGTTCTGCTCTTTTTGATGTTTAGCTTTTTACTTTTTCGCAATCCCATAGGGAATTATGAGCAAACGTTATTTTGAGAGAACTTTCGAGTTTCCTTTAAGTAAACCGTTCTCAGAATAATGCATTCAATTGATACCAGTGAAGAAAAACATGAGGTTTGGTTTAAAAAGTGGGCATTAAAAAGGATTTTACTTATCAAAAAAATGAAGAGATTGCATTACTTACTACAGCATTACTTACACATTAAAAAAGGGTTTCTCTTAACTTCGAAATCCGAGTGAAATAATTTGAAAATGTGTGCCTTTTGACAATGCTTAATTATCTCTTACTTACGGAACATATTGATTTGAAATCTAAAACTGTTTAATGCCCCCTCCCCCTCTCACAAGAACATCTATTACCATTTTATTCGAAAACTGTTTGTTTTCCAATTTTCAATTTAAAAAAAAAGTTTCTTGTGTAGAATTTTTACAAAGTAGAATGGTTTTCGTAACTTGACTAAAATATTTTTTTTTCTCTCTTTAGAGGAAAAAACAAACCATTTAAGCCACCAACGAAGCATGCGAACCATTCTTCGTTTTTATGCACTGATGAAGAGGATTGCATTTTACAGCCTCGAAACAGCTGTTTTCTGAGTTTTTAACTCCTTTCAAATATGTTCATTTGTACTTTTTTACAGTTGTCTCATTTTACGCATTTCACAGTGACTCCTTTTCTACAAACCATTGTTTTTTTTTTCTAATTTTCTGACTTTTAAAAATGTAACGCAACGTAATGTAATTTAATGTATATTACGTATGCAACGTAATGTAATGTAACGTATATTACGTATGTAACGTAATGTAATGTAACGTATATTACGTATGAACGTAATGTAATGTAATGTTCCGTATATTACGTATGTAACGTAATGTGATGTAATGTAACGTATATTACGTATGTAATGTAATGTAATGTAACGTATATTACGTATGTAATGTAATACCTATGCAATGTTACGTAATGTAATACGTATGCAACTTAACGTAACGTAATACGTATGCAACGTAACGTAATGTAGTACGTATGCAACGTAATGTAATGTAACGTATTTTACGTATGTAATGTAATACGTATGCAACGTAACGTAATGTAATGTAACGTATATTACGTATGTAATGTAATACGTATGCAACGTAACGTACTGTAATGTAACGTATATTATGTATGTAATGTAATACGTATGCAACGTAACGTAATGTAACGTATATTACGTATGTAATGTAACGCATATATGACGTGTGGAATGTAACGCATATTACGTATCGTATATTACGTATGTAATGTAATGAAACGTATATTAACGTAATCTTTTTAAAAAAGCATATGGTTAGAAACAAATGTAAATTGGACTCCTCTTTAATGAACAAAACAAAACAAAAAAAAAAACAAGAAAAGCACACAAAACGCCGAAAACTACCCAACAGCGCAGATAGCCAACAGGAATATTTCCAGGATAGTATCTTATTTTCCTTTATCTCCAGGAGATGAGAAATCTTATTTACTTTTGAGCAGGATAAACAAATTACGATCTCCGAATCGGGAAAGAAAGAGGAACGTTGCCCTCTCCGAATAAAAGCGAATGGGGTTTTCAAATCGGCCGTGGCACGGCGATTGGAAATAAACATCCAATTCCGCCTCAATCTTTTTTATTGAATTAGTTTTAAATCTTAGTAGATAAAAATCGCGTTTGGAGAGGATTTATGCTCGTTTTTATGTAAATTTGGTGTATTGTAGCGATAGTGTATTCGAATATAGACTGGGTGGGTCAAAAATATGAAGTGCATTTTATGCTTGGAAAAAAATAAAGAGAAGAACATATGGCAACCAGCCCCTCACATTCATTTGAATTTTGACGATTTGAATTCAAATTATGTTTTTTCCCTACCACAAATTGCGATAGGACCCTACTCGTTGGGTTTCTTGTTTCTACAAATGGAATGGAATGGAAATGGAGAAGAAATTAGCACCAGTCATATTGTGATTGGTGACTTTCTAAATTAGGTAACACGAGGCACATGCATAAAAAATAAATGGTTATTAGGATGGTTATTGTGGTATGGTGATTGTGGCCAATTTGAAACCGTACACTCATCATAACATTAAGATTACATTTAAAGTGTACGTTACGGTATTTTTATTTCTTATCAATGAATAATTATTGGAATCAGTAATCAGGAAATTTTGTAAACCATTTTTATTTTTTTTTTTTTTTTTTTTTTTTTTTGTCAAAAAGTTTTGCTATCTAAGTTCATCAATATCGGTGCTTTGCCTGAAATAACGTAATTTTAGGAAAAAACATTTTTTAATGTAAAATCTGCTCGAGATTGGCGATACCCACAAGTACACAGTATAACCTCAGAATTGAATATTCAAGTTGTTAAATGTAATTTTAGTTTACAATTGCGATAAATTCATTAAAATCGAAAAAAAGTGCCAAGCAACGTGCCGAAAACAGAAAAGCACCGTGTAATGTTTTTTTCAAGGTGCTTTATGTTCTCTTTCTAATTAAAAAATTAACATGTACGTACCCCTATCATTCATTTATTTTTTACTTATTTTTTTTTTTTTTCAAGTACAAAATTTGCTCAATACTTTTGGCTCCCATTGTACATTATATTCTATATCATAGTCGAAAATAAAATTAGAGTATTTACTTAAACTATTTTTAAATTTACACACATAAAAAATCTGTTTATTACACTAAATAATCCAAATAAAAGCTAAAATGTCCATTTCTTTATCATTAAAATGTTTCCATCATTGTAGAAAGATTTAAAATTTGCTTTTAAAAAAACCAAATGTGTGTTTTATATAATTACATTCTCCCAATACCGAGAATAAAATCTTAAGAAATTAAGTGACAAAAATTGTTTCATTTAACGTTTATCTTTTCCCACAGCAAGAATTGACTTTACTAAGCCAATCGATTCTTATACTCATTCGCCGAAGAGAAATACAAAATTCATTTTACAGAAAAATTCTCATTTTGATAAATTCTCTTTGTTCTTTAATGCAACTAGCAAAAAAAAAATGTTCTATCAAATAAAAGAAACATCTTGAGTTCTTCTTATTTGAAAAAAAAAGGAAGAAAAAGTTCTACCTCATTAAAGAGATTGGGACGAATTTTAGGTAGAAAGATAAGAAAATGCAAGCAAATAGATTATTGCAAAAAATGGTCGGTTTCCTTCAAAGCTTTTGAAGGCTTTTATGCTTTATCGTTGATATTAACAGTTATGAATGTTCTTTTTTTTTTTTTCTTTCGAAGATGTGCATGGGGAACATGCTCAAATTGCAATTTTAAGTTTTAACAGTACAGAAGTTACAGATTGTTCTCAGTTCGAGTCATACAGGATTCTTTGAACGTATCCCGTTACGACAAAAAACGTGCTGTATAATTGAAAATATATTGTATCAATACATTGCATGATTGTAAGTATGATATTTAATCGAATTTCAAACTTAATCATAGCGGTAAATAATACTCTCTACTAGTAATTTAAAAAAAGGGGGGTCTGCGCGAAAGTCGTAAAGTCAATCCACTTGACAATATAAACACTTTAAATTTTATGTGAATTTTGTTTCGAAGATTTACATGAAATTTTCTTCAGGAAAATTTTTAAAACTAAAAAAAAAACTTGGTACGATTATTATTTACTGTCGTCATCATTAATATTATCATCATTACAACCTTTTTTTTGTGTGTATGGTTGATATTTATTATTATTACTATTATTATCATCATCATCATCATTTTCATTAATATATATTAAATATTGATATTATCATTATTATTTTTATATTTTATATTATTATGATGCATTTAATATTATTGATATTATTATAATTATTAACTATTATTTTCATAAGCAATGCTTTATATGCTCTTGCAAAAGTGGAGTTGCAAACGGCGCCAACTGAATAATATGTAATCGTGATTACATATTCGCATTATAATGATATAGCAACATATGCAGTTTTTACTTCCTTTTCCGTATTAAAGGAAGTATTGTGATCGCTAAAATAAATTCACTGAAATTTGGGTCTAAATTTTGATTTTGCTCACCCCCGAATGAATGTTGAGTCGTATTTCCGACCTGTCAGCACGTGCATATGTTCCTTCCAACATATTAAGAGCCGAAAAATTCTTTTCAACTACCCCCGAGTGAATTACGACGAGTTTTCTCGTGACGTCTGTATGTACGTCTGTATGTGCGTATGTATTTATGTCGCATAACTCAAAAACTATATGCCGTAGAAGCTTCTCGTTTGGTATGTAGGCTCTGAGGGGGGTCTAGTTGTGCACCTCCTCTTGTGGTTGCATTCAAATGTTCCCAAGTGGGTGTTTTAGCCCTTTTTGGGGGTAAATCAGTGTTAAATTCAATGCAGACTCAAGTGATATGAATTGGCGCGACCACTTAGCGATATGTCGCCAAGTGTTTGAAGGCAACTTGGCGACTTTTTGCCAAGTTGGCGACAAATTTGGCGAAAAAAAATTTTTTTGAATTTGGGTTCAATTTGGCGCTATTGGCAATATTTTGCGAAAAATCCACCGAATGATGTTAAAATCGGCGATATTTAGAAAATTAATCATTGCAAAACATGACTTCAAAATATCAAATTTCCACTCAAATCAAGTACTAATAACAATACACGAATAGAATTATTAAGAATGAAATCATATATTGTCAAATTACTTCAACAGTTAAATATTAAGTAATGACATCCCCAATTCTTCTCCCAGCACTGATAGTTCGGATTTAAAATATTTTAAGGACTGTACTCTTTTTATTGAGCAATGGGAGACGTTTTCATTTATTTATTTTAATTTGTTTCAACCAGTTTATCTGTACTTAAGTTTTAGATCAAAATAAATGAATTCTGTAAATGTTGTTTCTTTGCCAGCGCAGTCTGAATACAGGGAAAACAACTTGTCCACAATAAAGGATATCACCATAACGTCTTTGCATCCATACGCTCACATTTTTCGCATTGACAAAGTAGTTCCCTGCAACGCGGAAACACGTGTTAGCAGTATTCCCGCGCATTTGTGCTTTTCACCGTTGTATTTTTGTTTTTGTTTTCTTAGCACAAAGGTATTTATTTATTTCAGATTCACTGTTTAACTCAATGCAGAACTGCAATTTAATTGCATTAAGCATAACATCAACGCACATTCTACACAGAGAATCTAAACATGCCTTGGTTGTTGTTTTGTTTATTCTCTTCACTGATTCTTAACCGCTGGTTAGGCGAATCAAGGCCGCCGAGAGCCCATGTCAGCCTAGACGGAAACTAAGAGCCCGGCCCTTGGAAGGTCCTGGTTAGGAATTGGAGTAGTTTAAGTTAAATCAGCTTTATTATGAGGAGGGTTTGTTGTTGGGAGTTGGGGCGGGGGTGGGCTAAAGCTTTTATCTGCTCCATTTAAATATAAATTTTTTAGATTTAAAGTTATATTAATAATTTGTCTTGATTTGTAATTATTTTTCTTCAATCGCTTTTGTTGCGCTTGGAAATTTCAGTTTATGGGTAGTTTTTACGTGCCCCAAGTTCGCAATATACAAGAACAGTTAAAAGAGTATGCGAAATTTTTTGTTGTCAAAACCTAATGAATGAATATCAATCAAGCAAGCTTTTATGAGACAACTTTGAACATTTCTTCGCATGAGTGAATTCTTTCCCACATGTCTATAGCGTCAGTCGCTCGGACTTCAGAGTTAGACTGACGTAAAGTGTAGTGCCCTTGTCGGAGTTTTTAATTACAAGTAAAAGTGTTTTTCGTCAAAAAATAAGAGTCGAAATCAAGTGCTGAAAAAAAGTCACTGAAAGTCGTCTGAATCTTTCGAACGGTTTCCCCATGTCTTCCTCCCAGTTACTGAAAATATTTGATGTAGAAGCTCAGCTCCAGTTCCTTCGGCATTATTTTTATTTTATTTATTTATTTAAAAAAAAATTCTCCCTTTGAAATTAAAAAATCCGATTAGAGCCCTACACACAAACTCAGACAAACTCTGTTCACTAACGATTGATACTATTGACAGACGTGAAAAACTAAGCATAAAAATTCAGACTCAGCTCATGCAAGCGCGCTTGATTTATATTGTTTAGGCTTTAGACAAAAAATATTAGACGGGATATTTTTTAACAGCCCTCGTATTTTAGTATGATTTTTGCGCAACTTTCCCAATCTTAATATATAAAAATTACGTGTCCCTGTGTTTGTGGCCAATGGACTCCTCAGCTACTGAACCGATTTTAAGCAAATTTTGCACGCAATTTCAGTTTGGTCCAACTTAAATGATAGGATAGTTTTTATCTCAATTTAGGACCGCAATATATTTTTTATTGCAAATTATCTATTTAGCTACCAGCTTTTCTGTATTCCCCTGTAAGCCTTTTTACTAAGCCTTTTTTGACACCTCCATGGCTGAGCGACATAAAGCACACGTTCTGGCAGCTTCCGGAGCGCAGTAAACAGGTTGTAAGTTAGCGGTGCGTTGAGTGTTATTTGACTTTTTTGTGAAGTAAATTAAAAAAAAACGCGTTACTTCCCTTGAAATTTATATGTGATGAGCTGTCAGTCTGAGGCTAAGAGGTGGAAAGCGCTTGGTGGGATAGCTCCTGTTAAGTGGCTGTTCTTCTTACTACTATTATATATACAAAGTTTGTTTGGATGGATTCATGGATGAAGCAGTCAGTTGATAAGCAGTCCGAAAAAATTATCTTTTTAACTAAGCCTTTTTTGAGCCTCTGTGGCCGGGCGACATAAAGCACATGTTCTGACAGCTTCTGGAACGCAGTAAAATAGGTTGTAAATACAGAAACAAAAATGGATGATTAATGTAGGTACTTTTTTTTGTATTTCCTAATAAAAAAAACTTAATAAATTCAAAAATTTGCTTATTTATTGCCTTTAAGGCGAACAGAGTTCACCGGGTCAGCTAGTGAATATATAAAGTAAAAAAGAATACAATTCCATAAACGAACTTTGCAAAATGTTTCACTTACTTATACCACTATCTTTCTCACCCATCCATTTACCGTTAAAAAAAACCACACAGCTCATAACAGAGTCGACACTAACACATTTTTAACTCCCGTATTAAGAAGCGTTAATCGCTTCTTAGCCATGAAATGCCTCCCCATCCCAGGCTAAGTGGATTGGGTTCTTATAAATTTGCCTTTAATGTTTCTCCATGCCTCTAATGTGGCCGAACCACTTTGTCTCGTCAAATGAGCAGCTTTGTGTCGCGGCTCCTAATCTATTTACGGGAGCGTTTATGCTCGGCAGAGATAATATTTTCTTACCAAGTAAACCCGTGAGGTGGGAATGGTTCTAGGTTTGCTGTAAAAGTTAAGCT
The DNA here is from genome assembly GCA_038373865.1 of Uloborus plumipes. Lineage (NCBI taxonomy): Eukaryota > Metazoa > Arthropoda > Arachnida > Araneae > Uloboridae > Uloborus > Uloborus plumipes. The sequence goes on from JAXGGA010019010.1 coordinate 10,125, forward strand.
GAAAATCTGCGGTAATACTGCAAAGAATATTTTAAATTCTAAAATACCAAGGAGAAATAAAAATGAATATTCATTTGGTACTTTTACGTTTCAGTGCGTCACTTGACTTGACAACTTATTTACTTTTCATGTTGGTGAAAAGTAGAAAAATAACGTTTATGTCTTCACTTTCTTTGCTTTTTTTCTTTTATGACTCTACATTTTATTGAAACTTATGGTTATAAATGACTCTATATAGTTATTCAGCATTTTAATTGAGCTTTTAATACTGCTATAATAAGTTGGCGAATCATTTTAACCGAACTTTCCATATTACTTAATGGCTTTTTTAAAAATAGGTGGATTACTTCACTTTTTAATAGCTTAATATAATCATTTAGCAGATTTCTTTTATTCTCTTTCATTTTAACAAAACTTGTAGGTTAGTTTAGTGACTTGCTTATATTCACACCCCTTTCAGATAACGTCATGGACGATCGTATACGAACGCGTTTTTGAAACTTCAGTGTCAAAAAATTTCCGGGAAGAGTGCCGAGCCCCGCGGCACTCTTCTATAAAAATAAAAGAATCTTCTATTTAAAAATAAAAGAATTACATGCGGCGGCTCTCCGATGCATGTGATTTTGCCGACGCCTATTATGGTGACTTAGAATCGCACTTTCAGGATTTCAGATTTGGAAAAAGAGCAGGGAGCGGGATTTCAAATCTCCATCTTAGTACCCGGTTCTTCTCCGAAATAGCCTGCGATATTGCATTTTTACAAATGTGCACGATTTTATTTTTAAAAAAACCTTCGGGGAGGATCCCCGAGCCCCCTTTTCACCTAACAGCACCAAAAATACGTTATAATCAGGGCCTGATTACCCAAAAGGCACGGGAAGCTTGAGCTTCCCCTAAAAATTTCCAGGGGGCCCAAAAATGACTGAAAACTTGTGATTTAAATTCTAGTTTCTGCTTTTAAATGCATATCTAAAGGTAATTTTAAGCATTAGAACAGGTTCAATAAAATTTTTCTGGAAAGTTTTAAAAGTGAAGACACATTTCATAAATCATTAATTCCACCACAAGCTATTTTTAAATGTGGGATTTGACCCAACATTTTTACAACGTACTTTTATTATGTTTTATTACTTCTGTGAAATAAATCTAATTTTACATCTAATCATAGAATGGCAATGTGTATTATGTATGCATGTGTATTATGTATGTAACTTCCTCACATTAGTGAAGGAAGGGGACAGACTTCAATCTGAATTCTGCTTGGGAAGCTCTTAAAAATGATATGTACCCTTAGCAAGATTCGTTTTTGAATGTCTCATGTGTATAGAAATCCCCCCCCCCCCCGCGCCTCCGCCTCAAAAAGCAGGGGGCCTCAAAATGAGACAGAGCTTCCTCTAACTTCACGGGTTAATTGGGCCCTGGCTATAATTGCGTTTTTATAGCTAAAATTAAGAAAAAAAAAAAAAGCCTCACCTCCTATCCTCATCGAACGCCGTCAGAATAATTCCGCTCTTTAAAATTTCAGTTTAGTGGGGGAAATACAAAAAATTCAATTTCGAATTTCGAGCCAAACCTCCCGCTTTAAATGGTTTATCAGCGTCGCGCGTCGCTGAGTCAAAATATCAAAATTTCTTCACAGCACATACACTCTCGATTATCCAAAAGCAGATTATCCGAGGGGCGGATTATACATACGAGAGTCACCGTAACTGCGGCAATCAAGGTCTGATTACTCTATAGGAAAACAAGGCCATGGCCTAAGGCCCCCAAGTTTCTAAAATCGCTTTAGTCAATGGCTACACTTGTACGGCTTGTTTGTAGGGGCCCTTGAACAAAAGTTTACGTTGGACCTCCTAGCTCCTATCTTAATCACGCTCTGGGGGCAAAATCATTTGAAGGGTCAGGGGGAAAAACCACGGTAGTCACATTTAATTCATTTTGCGAAAATCGAAATTTAAACTTTACGAACTCATAAACTTCCCCAGTATACTTGTTCTAAAATGACAATAATGCATGGACTACAGTGTTTTTTCACGAATATTGCATATACTAAACGAAATTACACTTATTTTTCTAACAGGTGGTAGCATCAGTTTAAATTCAACAAAAGGTGGATTACCGTGGTTTTTCCCCCTGACTCTTCATTTGTTTCAATTTTCTGCTTGTTTAAATTTCCGTAAACTGAACATTTAAATATTGAGAAAAAAAATTAGCGACGTTTCCTATCAGCAACTTTTTTTTTTTCTTTTGGTTGGTAGGCGTATTATCGTCAAAAATGCTCAGTTATTACGACATAATAAATAACTATTAAATCATAATAATACTTATCTCTACATGTATACTTCACTTTACTTCAATATTTAAAAAAAAATAGGCAAACTTTTTTTTTGTTTCCCCCCCCCCCCCCCCCCCTCCATAAGAATGTCAAAAATATAGTTTTGCTTCATACTATGTGTATATTTTTAAATATCCCTCAAAGATGGCAGCACAAGCGTTTACGCGATTTTTCGTTCCGCATAGCACTTGTTTAAAAGATACTTAATTAATTTGTTTTGTGATAGAAATTTGTTTTGAGATAGAAATTCGTCTTTGCATCCTTATAAAATCTGTTGACCATGTAAACTGGATGGACAAGCAATCCAATTTCCAAATTTTCAATCATTGCGAATTTTTACACGAAGACGAGATTCTGAGTATTTATGCATAAAAATAAAAGGCTGAGAAAATTATAGGGCTCCAGCAACTTGTTGAAAAAATTTAAGATACTGTGGAATACGTATTTTTTATGGCGCTTCTTGCAAGATTGCAGGAAATAACAACGGTTGTATCTTAACTGTCGGTTTCACAGACCTTTCCATCCATGCTATCAAAGGTTAAAACAACGAAATGCTTTTGCTTCAGATTAAAATAAATCATTCTTTGAGTAATGAAATGTATGAAAAAGATTATGGGCGACAAAAATTAGTTCAACAAGCTATCGTTTAATAACAACACGTTAGAGAATGACGTATTTTGGTTTGCAGGAGCAGTAAAAGTTAATAAACGTTATTTTGTCTGTATATACATAGCTCAGCGTGCCTCGTATTGTTCCTTAGGACCATAGGCGGACTTAGGGGGTGCCTGAAGGTGCGCCGCACCCCCAACATTTTTGGTTGGGTTTTGAAAAAATGAAATTAAGTATATTTCTCCAAGGAATGTAGTTGAAAAAGAACATTATTATTCAGTGCTGTATTATAGAATGAGTGTATACTCTAATTGGGTATTTATTGGCACATCATTACAATTTCTTCTACTTTGAAACTACCATGGCAAAATTATAAAAAAAATTTAAAAAAAACACGTGACTATTATAATAACTTTATCATTGATAAAGTTATTATAATAAATCTGCCCTTAAATCAACTGAAGACCAGCATTTTTAAGGTAAATTTTCAAAAATTTAAATAGAAGTACCCCTCCTTCCCTCCGGACTTCTTGTTGTATAGTGGCGCAACCTGAGGGGGCCCACAATGCTCCTGCTCCCTTCCTCCAACCTTTTCTCCAGAATGCCGAGTTGATATTTTTAAAATAATATTCTTTATTATTGAATAGAAGGTAAGAACGCGTCTTGAGAAAATGCACCAAAAATTCCTAATGTCAGGCCCGTCATTTAGGGGGGCAGGGAGGGTTAATTGCCCCCCCCCCTGACTTTGGGAAATCAATGTATTGGCATATTAGTGGGCGTGGTTTTTGCCACTTTTGGTAAATTTTACATTGTGTATGCACCCTTTACCCCCCCCCCCCTAGAAAATTTCGAAATGACGTCCCTGCCTAATGTTGAGAAAATATCTAAATTTATTTCAAAAATAGAAAAACCTCGACACTTAAATTTTTCAGCAGCTTCAGATTGTTAGTCAGCTAATTGTGTGCCCTCCACCCCTCCCCCCTCTCTCGCCTATCCTCTTGTTTTCATTTCATTTCTGCCTGTTTTTCTTCTTCTTCTTCCTTTTTTTTTTTTTTTTTTTTTTTTTTTTATTTCCGTCTGAAAATAAGAAAGTCTTCAAAATGTTATTTCTCGGAAGTCCTCTACTCCGTCGAAGTTATATCGGAGCATCACGAATTTCGTGTCCTGGGCTTCTGTTTCGCTAAATTTTGAAAGAAAACCCTCCAAAAACCTTAAAAGATCGAAAATCGCTTGAAATTTCGTTTTTGAAGCTTCAATTTTAAACACTGATGTGTCCCTAACGCCACCAAATATGGTTTTACATACGCTCACATGTTTAAGGCTTCAATTTTTAAAAATTGTCGGACAAGGGCAACCCCAACCACCCTTAGTCCATCACTGAAAATCGTTAAAATTTTGGTTTTCTAAACTACAGTTTCGAAAAGTGTAAAGGGGACCTTTTGGCACAGCAGGCTTTGAAATCCTAAGAATTGATATGCTTAGGATTTCAAGTCTTCCTGCCGCCAATGGAAGATTGAAGACACAAGACAGTAGCCTTAAATCTTCCTTCTAATACAATGGAATATTGCACATAAGAACTTCGTACTTAGAACTTCAATTTCGAAAATGTTCAGGGTAGAGCCCCATAACCCCCTCCAATAACCGCATCAAAAAATTGTCTAACATTGCGTTTTTGGAACTTAAACTATGAAAAATTGAAGAGCTGGCAGATATGGGGGAGGGGGTATTTGTTTTTTCAAAAAATACATCGCGACAATCCTACAATCCAGTTGAAAAGACTTGAATTCTAAAAATATAATCGGAGCCCCTCGTACCTTTCTTTGCCCTCTAACTTCGTTTCGCTTTTAAGACTTTTCCGAAGTTTCAAATGTTAAGAAGTGCCGAATCCCTATTGTTACTAGATATGGTCTACATCGCGTTTTTAGGACCAAAATTTCTGAAAAAATTTGGGCAAGCTTTTCAATATCCTTTTCTTTAATATAATCCAAGACGTCTATGATGATAAAAATGACGTTTTTAGAACGACAATTGGATGAGACGTATAGCACCCCGTTCTCTTTAAATTATGCGAGCTGACACTTCCGTATGAAATCTGAAAATGAAAAAAACTAATGTTTGAAAAAAATTAAGGCGGAAAAGCCTTTAAACCTCTCCTCCTAACATTACTGAATATTGCTGTAAGACTTCGTTTTTTAGGACTTCTTTTTCGAGACATTTCCTGGAGAGATAACCAGACCGCCTCTCTCGTAACATCATCAAAATTTGTCTACAGTTGCGTTTTTGGAATTTCAACTTCGAAAAGTTGCGGGAAGGCGATCGATTTTGCTCTATTTTGCAGAAAATTGATCGGGGACAGTCCTTAAGCTAAGCCCTATCCCTTAAATGAGCGTCAACAAATATCGCCTATAATCGCGTTTTTACTACTTCAATTTCTAGAATTCTATGGAAGTTCGTGTGAACTTTTCTCTGCCTTCACAGCACCAGCGGCTGTCTAAAACTGCATTTTCAGGATTAAAATATCAAACATTTTCTAGAGGATAACCCGCTAAACCTGCCTATCAAATTGAGAAAAAACCAGTTTAGTTATAACATTTAGTTTGTTATGATATTTAGTCTTGGTCAATATGTGGTCCAGAAAAATGCATCTTCCTTTCTGAGCAACTTAGTAAGTATTAGAAATAAAACTGTGCATATGAATTTCAGTTTTTTTTTTTTTTTTATTTATTTGAATATTTAGAGGATAAAAATAAACAGGAACTATCTAAATCCATAAATTCAATTCAATATCAATTTAAAATATCATTATAGTATTAATTTTAAAAAATCAATAATACTTTTTCCAAATTTTCCAAATAAAAATCTTTTTAGGGGGTCACAGTGGCCCTCCCCACTCTTTAAAAATTTTACGTAGCAAGCAGTAGTTTGGTATACAATGTTTGAATAGAGAATAATATTAAAATGATTCTAGAAAAAGCCCGAAAAAGTCCGGGTTTTTCATCAAAACCCTGGGTTTGTTCAAATCCTTCTTAAAACTGTTTTCTGGTTGCACCACTGGACTGTTGTCCTGGGAATCACCCGCCCCCCGATTTCTGGCACTGTTGCACCCCCCAGAATTTGCGGCCTAAGTCCGTCTATGCTTAGGACGCTGTCTACGAACGATGTCACTTTTTTTTTCCTCGCTATTTTTGACCCGCTCCGACTCTTTTTATCCAAAACTGTCGCATTTCATCTTCTCCGTCCAACCCTCTGTTACATGTCACGCAGTAGCGTACATACTTAGGTTCACCCACTGCCCCGGTTCGTAAGACTTGCAAGTGCGCCCTCCCCCCCCCCCACCCCCTATTAAACAAAAAAACATTTTTCCCGCGTAACTCATAGTGCTATTTTCCCGATTCGTGAGCCCTCAAACCTCGTTGCGGGGACGGGAGTGTTATGTACGCCACTGGACTGATGACACGCTATTTTCATTAACATATTCTTATAAAAAGGAGTGACGTCACTTCTTGCTATCCCCCCCCCCCGCTTGGCACAAACGGTCACAATTTCACAACCCTCTCCCCCCCCTCCCCCCTGAAAGTGTGACAACATTTATGAGTATCTCGTAGAATATAACTCCCCAGGGCAGTCAGACCAATTATATAGGAAAGTACAGACAGGCAACTATCTCCCCCCCCCCAATTTAGTAAATCTATGTATTTGTATACGTTGGAGTTGCGGTACATGGCTAGTGGATATATAATGCATTGAATAATTTGAAATGACAGGCCTTTAGACAGTGAGGTGAAGTCGGGGGTGCCCACAGGGGAAGATTATGGCGCAAGTTGCGCCATTAAAATTTTTGGGGGGGATTTTTTTAAAACTAATTTATTTATTTATTTAAATTATTCTTTTATTTATTTTTTAAATTTAACTATTTACTGATTTCTTTAACGTAAATTATTCATTAATTTATTTTTTTAATCTAAATTATTTCTACATTATTATTTTTTTATTTATTTATTTATTTATTTTTGAGCATGTGTGTGTACTTGAAATGTCTGGAAGGGGAAAAAAGCGATTCTATTCTGTGCATAGTTAGTTCTTTAAAAAAATTAATAATATATAAAAAAAATATAATTGTAATTTTAAAAAATAATAAAATGTTTAAAAAAATAAATAAATATTTAAAAAAAAAAATAAATGATATTTAAAAAATAAATAAATGATATTTAAAAAATAAATGGAATAAAAAAGAGGAATAAAAATAAACAGCACAATAGGCTTGTGAAAAAATTTGGAGGGGAATTCGCGCCATTGAGCTTGGGGGGATGGGCACTCCTGGGTGAAGTGAAATAGCAAAAACGCTCACCTCAGTAGCTCTGGCCAAGTGCCGCTCCAGTTGTAATTTCTCTTTCGTAGACTGCTTGATAATCTTCTGAAGCTCTGCGACATTGCGGTACAAAGTACCGTGCTGGGAAAAAAAAGAGTAAATTCAAAATCGGCTCGTACATCAAAAACTAAGCTCTCGTTTAAATTAGTATTTCTAAGATTTTTTTAATGAACTTAGATTGGAGCCTTGGATGAAAAGACGTTCCGAAGACATCAATCAAAAGTGATGTTTTTTTTTTTAATCAGTAATAGTTATGAACTCCATTCTGACGTTCAGGGGTGCCCATCCCCCCCCCCCGAAAAATCACAATCCTCCTGTGCTTTTTATTTTATTTTTTTACCCTTTTTTATTATTTTTTTTTTAATATTTATTTATTTTTTTTAATATTATTATTACTTTTTTTATATAATTTATTTATTGTTTTAATATTATTTATTTATTTTTTTAATGGTCTTTATTTATTTATTAAAATTATACCTTTATATAAATATATTATTACTTTTTTAAAAGCTCGAATTATGCGCTGAATATAATCGCTTTTTTTCCCTTCCAGACATTCCAATCACATACACACACACACAACAAATAAATAAATAAATAAAAAATAATAATAAACAAATTAAAAAAATAATTTAAATTGAAAAATGAATTAATGAATAATTTTTTTTTTTTTTGAAAAAAATCAGTAAGTTATTTAAATTAAAAAATAAATTAAAAAATAATTTAAATAAACAAATAAATTAGTTTTAAAAAATCCCCCCCAAAAATTTTTATGGCGCAACTTGCGCCATATTCCCCCCCGTGGGCACCCCTGCTGATGCTGATGAACAAAATACAAAATAATTCGTAAGATGTAAATAATCTTTAATAAATAATAAACATACTTCAGATTTAAGAAAAGAAAAGTAAACAACAATTTCAGGATGAAACAGTTCCTAAAACTAAAACTTACTCAACAAAAATAACTACAGATATCGTGCTGTAACGCCATAAAATAATTTGGTATTTTCCAGATGTGTCAGAAAATGGGAACAGAGAATTAATTTCATTACTCCCAAAAACTAAATGTGCAACTTTTACTAATGTCACCGTATGTTTCAACAAATCCTTCACATTGACTTAACGTCGTTTATAATGGCGCGGGGCGGTTGTGACAGACGTCATATTAGTTAAACCATAATTAATACCTGGTTGAAGCAAAGAGAGAGAGTATCAGCATGTTTGTCTGAATGTGTGTCAAATCATTGCGGTAGCCATCGTGCGACATTAACGCTAGCAGAGGGGTTGGTTACTTTTTAACAGTTAAAAGTAAGTTCTTTTGTTCGATGTCTTTTTTATCTTTTGTTCGATGTCTATTTTAATCTATATTAACGGAATTTCTAAAAAAAGAAATCATCTATACTAGCAGATAGAAAGAACTCAAAAAGTTTCCCTGGCCTACAAATGCATGTGATCTACAAAAAATTCCATGGAAGAAACATTGTTGGAATATAAGATTAAAGTCGAAGTTCTTGCTTTTGAGTACTATAACGTTGACAAATATTCCGTAAATAAATTTTCAACTCTGAAAAGAAACTCGCGTATGACTTTTGGCGTTCTCTTTTTTGAATTGCCTTCTACAAAAGAAAGATATGGGTTTTCTGGATATAGCTTTAAGTATATTTTTCGGCTGAAGACCATGATTTGGTGATTTTAAATAAAAGATCTAAAACTATGCAGCGTATTCCTTTGAAAATATGCTTATTGTATGTAACGATTATTACAACATTTTAAATGCGAGCATTTTAACCCTGAAATAGGTTATGTAATAACTTGTAGTTTTGATATTTTATAAGCGCTTTTCTTAACAATTACCGTATTTTTCGCCGTATAAGACGCACTTTTTCTCCCCAAAATCGGGGGGGGGGGAGTGCCTGCGTCTTATAAGGCGAAAAATACGGTAATTTGATTTCGTTTAGAAATACATATATTCTCATTTTAATAAAAGCTTTCATCCGAAATGCGAGTTTAAAAAAATTAACTTGATCCCTAAAGTAGTGTAAGGTATAACGCGATTATTAAGGCATAAAATCAGGGCTGCGGAGTCGGAGGAAAAATGGTCGACTCCGACTCCGAGCTTTTAAAACTTCCGACTCCGACTCCTGCTTTTTTTTATTTATTTTTTTTACCCAAATGTGAAGAGGGAAAAACAAACAGGTTAAAATATGAAGTCCATTTTTAAAAGTTTCATTTTTATTCATGGTCGTAGCCAGGACTCACGTTAGGGGTGGGGGAGGGGAGCAAGTACTTTTTTCCCAATTGAAATTCACGGGCGGTCATTGTGACCTCTCAAAAAGTCCATTTTCTCCGGAGCAAAAGACAAGTGCCGATTTTTTTCATTTGACTCCGAACAAAACTAATCCTTTTCTTGTTAAATCACCAGACTTTATTTTAAAACATTGTTTTTTTGCTGCAAATATTTTTTATTCACTTGCTTCACTTGCGTTTTCATTATGCTTTATACGGATGTTCGACTTTAAGTGTAACGTAAATACGATATTTGAAAACAGGTCCGTCATTTCAAAGATATATACATTCAATGTATATTTTATTGCAAAAACAACAAAAACTATACATGAAAAGAACACATTCAAAATGAAACCTATTTTGATAGAAAAAATATGTTCTTTCCAATCGGTACTGACGAAAAAGAAGATTGAAAGTGGCAAACTTCATCTATAACGAGTTGAAAAACGGCTATTTTTCCCGTGAAGGATTTTAATGGCCACTTTGGATGACAAAATATTTTTTTTTAATCAATATTGAAGCTCTGCAACTGTAACCCGTTCAAAACAAATACTTTGCCAAAAAAAAAAAAAAGTACGAGCATTATGTTTGTTTAGATTTCATGTCCCTTTTGACCGTATTAGTAAATAAATGCACTTCAAGCTCTTAACGTTTCAGATCTAGAGTTTTATAAACTTTTTTGCAACATAAGCCTAAACAAAGCAATTCATTTCACGAAGCAGACCCGCCATTTTGAAGCCCTTTTTTTAGGGATCCCAGATGCTTAGGATTTGGATATTAGAAGCTGAAAATTTGTAAATGTTAGTTTCAAAGACATGCTTTCACTTCCATAAAATTTCATCCAAATCGGAGGTGATCGGAGTCGGAGTCGACATGTTTTTCAGCGACTCCAACTCTGACTCTTCGGTCCAAAATCCTTCCGCCTCCGACTCCGCAGCCCTGCATAAAATATCTGAATGTGATAATGGTTATCAGAATCTGCTAAAAAAATTATTTGAATTCAAGATGTTAAAATTCAAATTAGTGCTAGAGATTGGATGCTGGATGTTGTGTGCAGAATGCTGGATGTTATGCGCTGGATGTTAGATGTAGTTTGTTGGATGCTGGATTTTGTGTGCTAGATGCTAGATGTTGTGTAATGGATCAGGATGTTGTGTAACTCGATGCAAGACGCTAAATGTAGCTTGTTGGATGCTGGATGC
>JAXGGA010019011.1:0-20923 GCA_038373865.1 Uloborus plumipes
TTAAATGCAAACGATTGAAATTGATTTTTTCATAAATTATTATTCAACTGAAAAAGAAACGTTAATAAAGCAGAACTTTTTCCTAGAAATGTGCGCGTTATTGATTTATGCACACATTTGTTAGGAAAACGTTTAGGAATAAGTCAGATATGAGGACATAAATAAAAGAGTAAGCCTAATTCGATAAACATAAAACAAAGGAAATGCCTCAACAGTGGTGTATTAAGAAAAGATTGGAGCTGTTTTCTTTCGTACGGTTTCCATGGCGACGAAGCAACATTTCTTAACTTGATACGACCATTTAAAAGTAACAGAGTATAGAAAGAAGAACTTGATCACATTCGACTGATAAGATATTTTTTAAACTTTTAACAACATTTTACAAGAAGAGTACCAATTTTTGAAAAATACTTTAGTTTTCATAACTTTGAGCTTTAGAAATGTCTTTTCTCTGACTAGAATAGGCAAAATATGCTACTAAGTAGTTGAAATATCACCAGATAGTTAGCGCTAAGAACGAAGTAAATATAACTCTATTTCATTTTGCCCCATATTTGCCTGTACATATAAACCTTATTCGAAAATTTAAATTGTGTCAAGTTTTAATTTTAATTCCGTCGTCTGAAAACTTCCTAGAACCCCTAATCATTAAACGACAGGCAAAGAATGTTTAGCATATGATAAGGCAGCAGACGCAGCTATCTAAAGTAACATATTTGTAAAAATGGAACTTTAAATTAAGAAAAATTCGGTATCCTCCTTAATTAAGTTTCTCACAAAAGTTCTCATCAGAGGGGCTATTAACATGAACTTCAATTAACAACTTGTCGTTCTCATTTTCTTGACAGCAGGAATTACCAAAAATTAATGAGCGCTTTCATCCTAAACTCTTGGTAATTAGAGATTCTATTCTAAATATCTTAAACAGTGAGAATAAATTTTGAGAAGATTGTAGATGTTTTTTTACTGATGCCAGTGTGCTAGAAGTGATATGCATTAGAAGGGTGTTTAGTATTTTTAATCAAGCATACAATTAGATACTTACATAGAGCACGCGATGTTAAAATCACGGACTAATGAAGAGAATTCTTGCTAATTGTAGCAAGTTTAAGTTTGTTTAATGTTTCTTTCCGGTATTTGTATGTACTCTTGCATTTTTCTTTTCTTGTTAGTCTATGAATGTGGTTTAATTTATGTAAAAAGAAGATGTATTCTATAAGATTTTTACTTTCTTCTATATCTAATATATAGAAGAAAGTATTGGTTTCGTGAAAATTTTCGAATATCGAATTTTGACGGATTTGCACGTTTTGAGGTGCGCTGAGTCCATTTCGACCATTTTTGGAAAATGTCTGTCTGTGTGTGTGTGTGTCTGTGTGTGAGTCTGTATGTGTGTGACCAGTTTTTGTGGCCGCGCTAGAGCAAAAACTACTGAATGAAATCGAACAAAAATTTTTGCACATATGTACCACCATGTGAACTGGTGCACCTGACTTTTTTTAGCGAATTCCTCCAAGGGGGGTGGAGCAATCGCACGTGTTCTGTGCGGGGGTGATTGCTATATCTCAGGAAGTAACCGGCGGAATCAAACGAAAATTGGTCCATAGGTAGACCCTATTGAGTACAAGTGCTGATTCATTTTGTTTGTCAATATCTCGAAGGGGGGTGGAGCAATCGCACGTGTCCTGCGCGAGGGTGACTGCTATATCTCAGGAAGTAACCGGCGGAATCAAACGAAAATTGGTCTATAAGTAGACCATATTGAGTACAGGTGCTGATTCAATTTGTGTGTCAATATCTCAAAGGGGGTGGAGCAATCAAAAGTGCTTATTTTGTCATTGCACCTACTGTATCTCGGGAAATATTGCTGCGATTTGAATAAAATTTGGAATAACACTAACCCAATATGGAAGCAAGCATCGATTCAATTTTGGCGCCAATCGCCCCAGGAGGAGGGTGGGGTGATTTTTGCGCTTAGTCAACAATGCGAAAAATTAATTCATTAAAAAATCGCTTTCACGCTATTTAATTATCAAAACAGCTGAAAACTTTCAATGATTTGAAATTTTTAACTGTTGCCAATTTTTTTTTACTAACAAATAAAATGTTTGCAATTAATCTAAACAAGGCTTTTGCAATGATTTCCAATTTCGCTCATTGATTCTGAATTTGCAGGGTTATTACGATAATTGGAAAATTGTAGCTGTCTCCAATTACTCGGGGGAGTACGTATTTTATTTTGTAACCGAAATTCATAAGATAGATATAGAAGAAAGTTTCGTGACGGCCACGACAGCTAGTTTAAAATGAATTAGCTGTGTAAAAAGATAATGGAGACAATGTTACAAAGAAAAAAATACGCATGCAAATATTTACATGTGTTTTTTTCTTCAATTTCTGAAATGTATTGCAAAAATTCACAATTGCATGGGAATTAAGAGAATGGAAAAGTTGGTTAGAAATTACACATCAAGAGACGAAATTAACCCATTAATGCCTAGCATGATTTTTTTGGGACGGTCCAAAAAAGGTCTGAATTTCCTCAAAATGAACATTTCAACCAAATAATAGTGTTCAATTAGTACCTTGGTATTGTTGCAATTCGTTATTAACAGATTGCAGCACATAACCATTGTAAAGTGTGTTCTGTAGCCGTTTTAATAAGATCTTTATCGAAAAAGACATCGTTCACAATCTCAAGAAAAAAAGCTAAGTTTTCAAGGTTATTCCCAGCTTCCCAGTTTATGTTAATTGCTGTTTTTTTTAATTCTTATAAAATGCCTTTTTAAATATTATATCGTAGGCAGAAAATAATTTCAGTAAAAAAAATATGTACCCTCTGGGGTCTATCGTAACTTTAAAGGGGCGATTTTTCTTTCCTTAATAAAAAAGTTGTTTTTTACATAATATTTTTTTTTATTATTTTTCCTGTCCATTAAACACTGTTTGTAACCAGTATACAAAATATCTTTGGAAAAAAAATGTCAGGCATTAATGGGTTAAGACACTAATTTCATATCAGCACACGAAATAAATAATTCATCAAATAAATGGGTTTGAGATAATGTACGTAAGTTCATACTTTGTTTATACGTTACTCATAAATAAACATGAGAATTTGACCATAATCCAAACTGGTCATTTGTTATTCTGAATTGACTGACTTTTGCTGTAGCGTCCTATCGCATTTCGTTTAAATAATCAACTATAATGCGTACTTGGCAGACCTTTTGAAGACCTATTACGCTGTATAAACCTTTAAATATTGAAAGATTTAATCATGAAAATCGCAATTAAACATTAGAAAATGATGTGTAGAATTGTATGTTTTGCTCTTATGAGTTTTATACATTATTAACATGTTCAAGAGTATTCATTAGATGAGGTAAAAAACATCATCTCATATTCGTTAATGCAACATGTTTCAAAGAAACACTAATTACGTTGGTTATTATTAAAGTTCTAAGAATTACTTGTCTGGTTTATCGTAATATTGCGAATTGCATAATTACTAATTCAGAGCAGATAATAATTACTTTTTTTCCGACAAAAAATGTAGCACGTTGTTCAAATTTAATTTGTAAATTCTTAGAAATAAGGACAGCGACTACTGCCGTCAAAAAAAGTAAAAACAATCTATAATCATAAATATTCCTGAACTTAAAGATATTACTTGCTTTTCAAAGAGTTTTCTTTGCTTGAACGTAAACATATTACCATTCATTAGTACTTGAAAAACAAAAAAAACGGATAGGTCATTTGAAATATTTTGAAAGGAAAAAGTTCAACGTATATTTTCAAAATTGATATATACACTTCTTGATTTGCCGAATAAGATTCCAAATTTATCAAAAAATAAAATACAACTATGCTCGCATATCATACATACTTATTTAATTTATAGAACAGCAAGTAGCATTCAAAAAATTCAAATAATAACAATGATGATTCTAATGCAACAATATTTCCAAATTTTCGGAATCTCCAACAAATATTGCTCCAACCAATATAAGAACATTTCTTTTTGTGTCACAGTGACCTCTCGTGACTTTCCATTACGGTACCTCTAATTATTGCAAGCTAAAGCTGAGATTTTGACAAACGAACATTTTGTGAAGTCATGAGGTAAATCTGCTTGTTAAGAGCTTGTGAGAGAGTTTGTAGAAACGAAGGTATTTTTTTTTATCAAGCAACAGAACCAAATAATAATAATTAGCGAGCTGACCCAAGCAAAGCATTCGTACAAGTCAGAAAGAATGCAAAAATTCGTTTCATCATGATTTTTTTGAAAAACAGCATTAATGCGCGAGTAGTTTGCTGATAGCGGGGATTTTTTTTAAAACATAATGTATAATTTTTGAAATTTGATGAAGTAACTTTAAGTCATAGCATACATTCAACCCCCCCCCCTCAAAAAAAAAAGACCTGCGAGAACTAATATGTATTATGGAGAAATTTGGATTATAGTTTTTATGAAGAAAACAAATATTAATCCAATATTTCTCCACCCAGACTTAAACTCCCCATTATAAGCACGCCAGTCTATCAAATCGCGCTAATCTGTCTTAATTTTTGGATGCTATTCATTAAAGTAATATGTAATATTATTTTTTAAAATTGTTTTTTTTTAGACCATTGGGCTAATTTTCGTCATAAGCTTGCTGAGTGTTCAAATTGGGGTAAATCATGGAATTTTTAAAAAGTATAAGAAAAATCTGGAGTAGTTACAGAAAAACATTCTAGAAAAAATGCGGTAAAAGATTAATTAAAAAGTAGTGTAATTGAATGGTGAATTAAAAAGTCAAAACTTTTGCAGCAGAAAAATACTTTGAAAACTAAATGAGGTGGAAAATTTAGTTTTTCATTTGATAAAAATTATAACTAAAATAAATAGAAAGTAGGTTTATGGACTATTTCATTTAATAATACAATTTTATTTGGAAATAAACATGCATAGTATATCGAGAAAATTTGCGCTACCTCTCAGAACAATTAACACGATACATGACAATTATTACACTAACTTTTAAAACAAAATGTGAAACATAAACAATCAAAGGAAGCACGATAAAACATAAAAACAGTATTTTCTAATTTTTACAATTTTACAGCCAGAAGCATATATCGTTTTACATAAAAGTCTGTTGAACATTGCAAAAAATAGAAAAATATTCAAGTACTTAGACAATTGTTTGTAAAATCCTACATATAGCTGAAATATTTGTCTATTTATGTATTCCCATGCTTAATCTTGCTGATTCACATTTATCTATAAGAAAACTTTAGACATTTAACACTTAAGTCGTATCTCCCGAGCAGGTATTTTACCGAAGCATGTTTCATTTTTGCTACGCTAGAAGGGTGGAGAAGTAACGTTATTGCTTGCTTCCACAGCTTTAATTAATACTTTTAGATAATAATTTTAAAATGCGTTATTTAAGTGCTTCCTCGTAATTACTTTCGATTTTGCTTATCTAGTAATAAAAGTACAACAATGGAAGGATACGAGTTCCACCATGAAAATAAATACGATCCTGCTCAACATTTTACTTTTTCATAAAACTTATTTTTAAATAAATTTTCCGCACTACTAATATTCTTTACATAGTTCAGCATAATTATATTTATTTAATCAAGAGAAACAGTATACATTAATGTTGTTGCATGCCCCCGTTGGTCAGCAGAGCTAGACCAGGTCCATGATGTTGTACACCCTAAGGAAATCTAACACCAGTAAAGGATCGTCCGCCAAATCCTGTCTAGTAAGTCCCAGGCACTCAAGGATGTGGAGAGGAGATGCTTATGTTTGAAATCTCTTAGCACCCCCAATGAATTTCATAGTTTTAAGATGACCACTAAGAAGGCGGGCAAGAGTGGTTTGTTCCTGTCTAATGAAGTCTTGAGCTATAGAACCTCCAGGACGAGGACTCTGATACCAGTGGTGCTCTGGGGGGACATTCCAAGTAATCCCATTTTGGTGTTTAATCTTTGAGAAAATCTCACAATAGGTTAGCTCACAAGCACCTGCTTTTGCCAGAGTATCTGCGATCTCGTTGCCCTCAAGGTTTACGTGTGAGGGAATCCATTGTAGGTGAATAATGTTCGAAGTGGAGAGTTGTTTTAGCTTGCTGATAATTGATGTTCCCACCTTATCTCTTACTCTCTCCAATCTGGCCAAGTGTTGAATTGCACTTCTGCTATCGGATAGAATCCAGATCTCTTTTCCATCTTTAAGAGACACAAGGGAGGCAAGAGCTTCGTCGATGGCTATTAGCTCGCTTCGAAAAACTGAGCATCCGTCCGGGTTTCTTATCTGGTTCCTTAAGTTATGGTCTTGTGACTTGATATAAATTCCGCTGCCAGATCGATGACGATCATCTCTACTACCATCCGTATAGACCCGCACGGCATCTGTCGATATATCACCGATTCTCTCCAACGCTATCTGCCTTAGATATTCAGGAAGGTCTGTCTCTTTGTTAACCTGAACTGGCAGCTCAGGGTGAAAAAAGACTCCATCCAGATCATCTGTTGGGTCCAGACATTGTGACAGATGATGTGGTTCCACAACACCATCGACTAGATTAATAGAAGCCATTTGACTAAAGGGACTATTTCTAATGAGTCTTTGATTGTCGCTCCATTCATTGAAGTAAGCAGCAGTACGATTTTGGGTATTCAGTCCCCTGAGTTTGTTGTAGTACTTTGATAGGCGAGCACGTCTCCTAAGGCTAAGGGGCTGTAGATCCGCCTCGTAGAGCACTATGTCTCTATGGCATGTATTTCTTAGTCCTGTAATGATCCTTGCTGCGCTGAGCTGTGTACTTTCGAGTTTCTGAAGGTTTGTAACGGAGGCAGTACAGTATATTGGAGCACCGTACTCCAAGATGGGTCTGATTATTGAAATATATGTGTTCCTGAGTGTGCTTGCGTCTGCACCCCAATCACGCCCCGAGATATACCTTAAGATGTTGAGCCGTTTTCTAGCTTTCAGTACTATATGATCAATATGTTTATTTCCCAATATCTCGGGGTCTAAAACGAACCCCAGATATTTTAGATTTTTATCCACAGTCAGTGTTTTATCATTCATAAGGATGTTAGGTTGGAAATTATATAGCTTTCTGTAGGTTGTAAAGAAGGTGACTGTAGTCTTAGCAGGGTTAAAACTCAGTTTATTCTCTGCGGCGAAATTCTGAACGTCTTTAATTACTTGATTTATGTCTCTCTCCAGTTTCATTGGATCTGAATTGGACTTCCAGAGTACAATGTCATCTGCGAACGCACCGACCTCACTGTTCTTCTTGATAACGCTCTCTATGCCTGATAGGAAAAGCGAAAACAAAGTTGGGCTCAGTACTGACCCCTGAGGCACCCCTTGAGATATCCTATAGCACCCGGCGAGCAAATCATTGAACTTGACCCTGATAGTTCTATTTCTCAAGAAATCATAGATCCATGGAAGGGCCCTCCCCCCAATGCCAAAAATTTTATAAAGTTTAAAAATTAGAAGGTTGTTCCAAACTCTGTCGAATGCTTTAGATAAGTCCAGGAAAACTGCGATAGTGTGATTAGTTGGTTTTCTGTTGTGTGCGTCTCTTATCCTTTGGCAAAAGTAAAGTAGTTGGTCTGTAGTGCTATGGCCCTCCCTGAATCTATATTGTTCCTCCGGGAAATGATCATGTGTATTCAGATAAAAGGAGAGTATACATTAATAGCTGGCCTTGTGTAGCAATCAGAGTAATGTTTATAACGTTGGTGTACGGAATATATACTTTTACCTTAAACATTGCTTTAAAATCTAGTTTAGATAATTTAAATATGATGGTCTGAAGCAAAGCGTGATACAATGATAGCAAATCGTACAAATTATGATTTTTACTCATAAGAACAAAATATGTTCTTCCACTGCAGTTGTCAGTTTTATAATGTCTACATAAAAACACATTAAAAAGAAAATTAAAATGCAGATGCTTCTGATAAGATTCGATTGAAATTGAGTTGGAATTTAAATATTTAAATTAGTAAAATATATGGCAGTATTAGTTTCATTTCATACTAAAGGTATTTTAAAGTTACAGAACACCTAAAAAAAATCAATTAATGAACAAAGTAATTTTTAAGCATACTGAAAATAGATTGTACTTCAGGTTTCACACTTGTGATGGTTAACCTCAACGCTTTTAACTCACCGGTGAACATTTCTAATAGTTAATGAGCTGATGAATGTAAATAATTGCTTTCATGTACATGCTAATATCGCTCAGACGCTATAACATGCATTAGTAGGTACAATTTCGTTTCATTTTGGTAATGCTACACTGTAAAAAATATACGTTGTTTTTTAGTATAACTAGCTTTATACCCGGCGTTGCCTGGGTGCGTATTAATATAACATAGCATTCAGAAAAGAAAAAAAATTGAAAGAATTCTATTCTTATTTGTATATAAAAATAAATAGGTTTGGGTATATAAATATAAATAGTTGTACAAAAAGTTCAAGGTACAAACTCCCAAAAGAACTTAATTGAATCGATTATTTCGAGAAGGTAACATCTCGGTTTTTTTTCAAAATCAATTTTTAATGGCATTCTGTTATTAACGTATAAACACGTTATTCTTGTGAAAATTGAACATCTCTGCAGTTCTATCATTGCAATAATTAGCCCTTTTAAGCTTCTTTGTTTTTTATAAATTAGTTTTTTTGCTCCCCTGAAAAATTTTAAATTTTAGAGATATTCCCTTTTCAAAATAATTGATTCAATTATCACGGAAAGTTCACAGAAAAATAGCACCAGCTAAAAGCGAAACATGTATAAGGCTTTTAATCCATGTTTTTGCATAATTTCTCTGATATGAGGATAAGAAAAAAAAAATTCTGTATCATACATATTTTGTGCCAAATGAGAACATGAATTATAATTGTTTTTGACTTATTTCATGCTAAAAGGAAATAGGTGAGCCTTGAAATGAAAATTCATTGTTTTAATTTTAATCTTTGTTGGAAATTGCTAATATTTAAATACCATAAATTTTATCAATTTGTAACCTAAAGGCTCATGTCGATAAAAAAAATAATCCTAATAATAGGCTAGATTCCTATAAAAGGGTCATTTTCTGACAAAAAACTTGAATTTGAGCTTTTTAGATTTTTTAAAATTTCAAGATCCCACCTATGAGAATTCTAGGGCATCTAGGAACCTCTGTGTCAAGTTTGATGAAAATCTGACGCAAACTGGATTTGTATAGAGAACAAGTATACAAGCAAACATACAAGCATTCACTCATTTTTATTGATATAGATACAGCTAATTTTATAGTAAGTTTACAGTAATAAAAACTAAAATTTCTAATTTTACAGTAGTAAACTAAAATTGCTGGTTTTACAGTTTATTACTGTGCATTTTACAGTCTTAAACTGGAACCTCTGCCGCTAGTATTATGCTGTCGTTTTTACAATATAGTACCGCTAATTTTGCAGTTATTACCTGTAAAATTGCTTGTTTTACTGTAATAAACTGTAAAATAGCTAGTTGTACAGTTTATTACTGTGCATTTTAGTTTTAAACAGAAACCTCTGCTTATGTATTACACTGTAAAACAACAGTTTATTTTTATTTTTTTGCAATGTACGAAACCATTATTTCTTAAGGCATAAAACATTTTTACGCATATCATCAGAAAGTCAATTGTATACCGTCATGTCAACCTCCATTGCTTTATCTCGTGGCACAAGAACGGAAATCAAAGAAGTCGTTCAATGCAGTATCGACTAATCTAATCTCAGCCAGTCTCTTTCTGGAGCATCTTTGGTGGAAGCATAATATTGACTGAACAGGTTTTGGATGTCAGAGATAAATGCTTCTTTATTTTATCTTGAGGATGATGATATTGGATAAATAACATTAAGGAAATCGGAGCTGAAAATGAAATGAAAATTCCGATAAAAGTGTAAATATGGTTTAATTTGCTACTACGCTTACATGCAAATTAATAAAAAATGTATAATGATTTTTTTAAACCGAAATTCAGTATTTGATGCGGTAGACGCTAAAATTTTCAATGTTATGTGAAGTATGTAATGCAAATTTAATAGCAATGCTGGTTAGGACATGCATGAACATTTACTATGTTGTGTCTGTATTTAAAACAAACTAAAAGACATTAGTTGTTAGGTTTTAACGAATATTTATAAAATGAAGTGAAGATGATGAAACGAGGAACTGCGATTATATTTTTATTTTATTTTTAAGGGTTTTTTTTTTCTTATTCTTTCTTTATTATTTACTCTTTCTTATGTTTTTACATTTCATGTCAAGGTTAGCCTTTAGCTGCTAATATATGCGAATTATAAGAAAAACCTTATTTTAATGCTAAAGTATTAACGCTTTTCTCCATAACATTGTAGACATATATTTTTAACAGACATCCCTATTTTATACCGTCACTGAAAATATCATGTCTCTAAAGCAACCAAATTATAACTATTATTAAATCCTGTTTCGAGCATCTATGTATATAAAATGATTTATTCTTGTGTGCATTTTTGATATCACTCCCCAGGTAGCACAAATAACCTTTAAACATTTTATAAACGTTTTTAAGCGATTGTCACAACGTTAATAACCATTTTGCAACCTTTAAAAAACGAAGTGTGCTACTTAGGTCCAATCTTGAAATTGTATTTATTATAAATACTGCTTCAAGCAGCCAGTATTTTTTCTTTACTCAAGCTAAAATTGACAAAAACTGCGTTCTATGAACTTTGTTTGAAGTCACTCGAGAAATTGAAGTGGAGTTACAGAAACTATCGTTTAACATTTTCAGCAGGACAGGCAAAAATGTATTCGTATTTTAGTACATAAATCAGATTGATCCGAATTAATTTTGTGAAAATGAATTCAAAGAAATATGATTTGAAGTCGGATCGAAAGTTTGAGCATAATATTTAAAATTGAAAGAATTGTATTTATTCCAGAACTTTTGATTTCTTAAACTAGCGTGTCGATTGGAAAAAAATAAAATAGACATCATGCTTTTGTACGTTTTTTCATTAAAATTCACACCATGTAACGTTAAATATTTTAAATTTTTTTCCTCTAACAGTGGGGTTATTATATGGGTTAATTTGGAAACTATTTAACTTTCCGACTTTCGTTAAATTTATGTTTAAATCATTAACTGTTTATTACTGATTTATTTGTTAAAGATTCAATATTCCTTTTTTTCTCATGGAATTATAAGCTTTATATTTTAAATAATTATATTCCCATCAGATATTTAACTTACAGTTTTTAAGCTCGAAATATTTAATGTAGTGATGTCAGAATGAACTAAAGAATTAATGAACTAAGAATTAATGTGAAATATTGCAGGAAAGTTCCAATCAAATTGTCATTAACACGGTTCCAGATAATATTAATTGTTAAAGCATAATCCATCTATGAGAAATGGTTATATAATGATATTTCCTCTGATAAATAAAGTTAAACAGATAAATTAGTAAATTCGTAAACCACACACACATATTTATTGAAACTCTTCTACTTCAGTAATTACTGGAATATTAAATTAACACTTTCACTACTTAAGTGATAATAGGAAAGCAAAGCAATACGTGGGGTTAAAAAAAAAATCAAGTAAACAAATATCATTAAAAGCTAAACTAAATACACTATTCTACGGCACGTTTTATCGTTTTACTAGCTGCGTGGCCCGGCGTTGCACGGGCTGTAATGTAGTGAAGGCAGTTTGAGAAAACTACTCGCCACCAAGGCGGCTCGCCTTTAAAGTAATGAGAAAAGTTTAAACAGTTTACTCGCCGTCAAGGCGGCTCGCCTTTACAGTAGCGAGGAAAGTTTCAATAAACTACTCGCCGCCAAGGCGGCTCGCCTTTACAGTACCAAGGAAAACTTTAGTAAACTACTCCCCGCTAAAGCGGCTCGCTAAAAAGCTTTTCTGCATCAAAGAATCAATCGAATTATTTGCACATGCTTCCTCAAAAATAAAGACGATGTCAAGTAGCGCATACTTAGCACTCTCCCTAAATAACAAATAAAATTCCTTTCCAAAAACAATTATATCCAAACCGCTTTCTTCCTGTAAAATTAATTGCAAAATTCTAAACGAAAAAGTTCTTTTAATATTTGGATCGCAGCCAAAAAAAGTCCCTTCTAAACACAGCAATTGCAATTTTATTTAAAAACACATTTTCAAAATGGTACCAGAGAAAAAATGTCATTAATAATTAGAATAAAAACAATTGTTAGAACTGTGTTATAACACGTATTCAAAATGACAATGGAAAAAAATAACTCTTTCATTTTAAAAAGTTCAATTTAATTAACGTTTTAATTTAAAATCGCAACGGAAAGAAATAAATATCTTGGAATTTTAAATAGTTCAATAATTTAATTAACGTTTTAATTCAAAATGGCAACGGTAGGAAATAAATATCTTGGAATTTTAAACAGTTCAATAATTTAATTAACGTTTTTATTCAAATGGCAACGGTAAGAAATAAATGTCTTGGACGTTTAATCATTTATTAGGCTTAATCGCTTTAAACTTGACTACTTATTAATTAATATCTTCGCTAATTAAAATCGTATAATCATATAGATTGAAACTAATGAAGCCTGAAAAATTACCTATCTATCGGTACCCGGTTCGACTTTCAGTTCATTGGCGTTCAGGAGAAATAAGCGTGACATAGAAAGATAGAAAGATAGTTAGATACTCAGTTTTTAATATAAGTAGATGCTTACCTTTTTCTTATTATTTTTTGAAAAGTGGATAAAAATAGAAGTTTTCTAAAATTAAATGTTGTTATTTTCTTTTGACAGAATATATTCATGCCCCTTACTATATTTCATCTATCTTATTTCAATACTATAATAAATTGTGGCGGTTTTCGACGTTATGTCATTTTCCTCGTCGTATGTAAAGCACATACACAGATTTTTAAACAGTGTAATCTTAAATGAATTGGTTATTAACTTAAATTAAAAATTATTAAATATTCTTCAGAGCTTAAGTATTTTTTAAAGGTATATGTAATAGTGCACTGTTAAAAACCGTTCGCTGATGCATACTACTCTAAGGTAATACGGAACTTCATAAATCAAAGAGGTTTTTTTTTTAACTAGCACACTTCGTTTTTTAAAGGTTGTAAAATGGTGTTTAACGTTGTAACAACCGCTTAAAAACGTTTATAAAACGTTTAAAGGTTATTTGTGCTACTTGGGATGGTTTAGAGAAGGTAACTTACTGCTCTATATTATGGGATTTCATTACAGCTTATTATCCTCGGAGTTCATTATTATTTTCCAAAAAGTTATATTTAAGAGCAAGAATCTGAATAACTGTCACGCCTAGCATTATGAGGTGATTCATGACCTCTCAGATTTTCTCCCAAAAATTACCAAATATTATTCAACCGCGACGAGATGGCCGGTGTCAATCAAATGAGAAAACGAGTCTATTCCTTAAAATAGGTAGAGAAGGAAGAAACTCCAGTGTGTCATATTTGCAAGTTTAACGACATTTTGGCGAAGTGATAAGTTTTATGAAATATTAAATAATTCTTCGAGCCACACCTGCATTTGGCGAGGAAGTGAAAACAAGTCTTTGCTTTCTTTATTGCAACCCTAATGTTACCATTTTGTTTTTAAATTTAAATGAACAGTTGGAGGCGCTGCAGTCAATGGCCAATGGCTACGGAAAAATATAAAACCAAGACCCACCGACTTTCTTGTATCCAATGAGAAATATTTTTCGACTGTGCAAAAATTAAAATAGGTTCCTCTTTGGCTAATTTCTCAAATTGGGAGACCAATTAAAGGTAAGCAAGATGACGTATTCAAGCTTTATAACCAATGCCGCAATTGTGAAACCCATTCCTCAATTTTCATCTGCGTATCACCCCTTCCTAAAAATGGACAATCCTGAAAAAAGGAGGAGTCATAGGCCATCTCTGCGAAGTTGAATAATATTTATTATCTTATTGAAAGACTAAATCCAGAATGTTTTGCTCTAAAGTTGAGTTGTTTAGTTTTTATGTACCCCTAAAGATGAAGGGGCGGCATCAAAAATTAAGCGGATTTTCAAGACATGGAAGTTGCCGTGAACCAAAACTCTTACCAGGAACTGTTTAACTCCAATTTTCTTTTTGTATATGGAATATAGAAGGTTGAAACTTTACAAAATTAATGTTAAATTTGTGGTAAGTTGTTGCCGTAAGGTCAGTGAATGCCCTCAAAACAAGGCATTTTTGACGTTTTTTAGCGTTTTTGAGGTCCAAAAACAGCTTGTACATTTCAGTTGGTACGGCAAAAGTAGTGTCGTTTGAAAGACCAGTGTAAGCACTTTAAAATAATGTATAAATAACCGAGGAAAGTTCAACGTGCTTTTAGTTGCGTAAGGCCAAAATATGAAAAATGTCATATTTTACCGATATTCAAACGGTCATAACTTCCTCCGCCAACAACATATTGAAATATTTTTTTTGCCAATGAGCCCTTTGAGGCAAAATGTGAAAATTTTTTTTACAAAAAATGTACAGGAAAAAATAAATTTTTTGTAAAAATTTTTTTTACATTTCGCCTCAAAGGACTCAACTGTTCTGTTAAGACAAAGAATAGAGTATGACATTGGCAAAAAAAATATTTCAATATGTTTTGTTGGCAGAGGAAGTTATGACCGTTTGAATATCGGTAAAATATGACATTTTTCATATTTCGGCCTTATGCAACTAAAAGCACGTTGAACTTTCCTCGGTTATTTATACATTATTTTAAAGTGCTTACACTGGTCTTTCAAATAACACTACTTTTGACGTGGCAACTGAAATGTACAAGCTTTTTTTGGACCTCAAAAATGCTTAAAAACGTCAAAAATGCCTTGGTTTGAGGGCCTTCACTGACCTTACGGCAACAACTTACCACAAATTTAACATTCATTTTGTAAAGTTTCAACCTTCTGTATTCCATATATAAAAAGAAAATTGGAGTTAAACAGTTCCTGGTAAAAGTTTTGGGTCACTGCAACTTCCATGTCTTGAAAATCCGCTTGATTTTTGATGCCGCACCTTCATCTTTAGGGGTCCATAAAAACTAAACAACTCAACTTTAGATCAAAACATTCTAGATTTGGTCTTTCAATAAGATAATAAACGTTTGGTAATTTTTGGGAGAAAATGTGAGAGGTCATGACTCACAGGCGTGACACTCTCTCTCAGATTCTTGCTCTTAAGCAATAATTCCATATTGTATTGATATGTTTACTATCAATCAGGGCCGTTTAGCCTGATCGGTAAGAAGCCGGACTCGTGACCGGAGGGTCGCGGGTTCGAACCTAACCGATCAAAGATTCACCGTCGTTACTAATGGCAGCTCGGTGACGAAAAATGAGTGTCGTGGTCACAAAGTCATCTGAGTGAAACGATCTCTGGGGTTTGTTCCTCTTGAACAGGGGTTCGTTCGGCTCTTTGTCTGGATCAAAAGAACAGAGCGCTCTTAGCTAAATCGGACTTCCACCATGATGGTGCTCTTTGAAAAACGGAAGCCGTACTTTTTCCACCTTAATTCGGATAGATGTGTCTACACGCGCTCGGGTTCCCGAGTGGTTTCAGAAACAACGAAACAACTATCCACCATTTGTTTACGAAACCGCCAAACTAGTAAAAAAAACGCAATAAATTCGAAGTACCTTTACTTTCAATTTTTTGATTTTACTATCAATTTAGTGGTATTACTCTGAAGTTTTACCATATGAAGAAGTAGTACGAAATATCGCTTAACGATTCTTTGATTTTTGATATGGACTTTTTTCTTTTTTTAAACCCTTTAATCTCGCTCTAAAGTTACTATTTTAAAAAAAAAACTAGAATACTCACAAATTCCTTCTTTTAAGAAATTATGTGCAGAAAAAAACATAATCATCATCATGAGTATACTTAATACATTTTATTTTTGCTATATAGATATTTTTCTTGTCTGATATATTTTCACTTCTCTCATAAAGACATAGCTACTATTTGTCACAAACTAGTCACACAAATATTATAAAAGTGAAAAACAACGTAAATAAAACACGGAGTATCGCAAAAAAAACTATTTCAAGGCTGCAATGAAGACTCTGTTGAAGATGCTTCATTGTAGCCTTGAAATAGCCATTTGTTGTACTTTCGTAACGATTTGCTTTATTTACGTTGTTTTTACTTTCATCATATTTTAGCACAAAGTTTACTTGATCATTTTTAATCAAATAAGTATTGCTTTATTTACTAAAGTTTGAAACAAAATCATGTGCATCATTACAATCATTGTCACAATTATTACTAAATTCAGTCTATTATTATTCTTATAACTATTATTATTGTTTTTAGCTTAAAATAAGTGCTTATATAAAAAAAATGTAAAAAAATAAAATTGTGTTTCATCTAATTCAATGCGTGTTTTTGTAGCTTTTTTTTTGCTACATATTCATTACCTAATCAAAAATTTGAAATTTGATATTCCTAGAGAAAAATAATGTCGTCGGAAAAAAATTAAGCAGTCATTAGGGGAAAAAAGCAAGCTAATTACTACAGTGTGCATGGCAGAAACGTCAGACTTATATATAATTATTGTAGTTTGAAAGACAAGATTTGATTACACACATAGATAAAAAAGCTAAACTCGTAGAAGAGGAAAAACAGTTTCAAAAAATGAATAACGAAGAATAATTCTTATAAGCAACTACTGTCGGTGAAAAGTGTTTATTATGAAGATAATGCATGCAACTATTGCTCCTCTCAAATTATCAAATTTCACTTTTTACCTACATCTTTACACACATTTTAATTATCACAATCAACTAGAAATAGGATGTCTTTTGTTCCATTAAGCCGCCAAACAATTACAAATCTCGAAGCCTATGCACTTACCAACTCTAAAGGATTTAAAACTAAGCGTCACACAAAAGCTCCTATTAAAACTGACATTAACGTGCGTAGTAATTAACAACTTGTCATTCGAGTTTCCTTTAAATCCTAACGTATGCAAAATTAATGACTGTTTTAATGTTAAGTATTCGTAATAAATGGTTCATTTCAATAGCGTGGTGTCATATTTTCTATTCTCTGTGATTTGAAAATGTCTTTTCTTAACAGATCGTTCTCCAGAGCACTAGAGATATGTCACGCTGTCATTTATTACTGGCGCATATTTTTAGCTTTAAGCTGGAACAATATAATTTTCTATTTTCAAAATTACTCGTACATTTCTCTTAGGAGTAGAAGTAAAACTGTTTTTAGGCGTTCTTTCAATTCGTATTATATTACTTGTCCCATTTCTAAATTTTATATTTATTGCGCTGGAAGTATGAGAAAACGAATATATGTGGTTTTTGAAGTTAGTCTCTGAAATAGCTTAATTACAGCAAACTTGCATTTCAGTAATCAATTTTTTGACTTTTTAAGCTCGGTGGTGTTGTTTACACGTTTTTAAAATGTAATGTATATAAGTGTGAAACAGCAGGG
This sequence comes from Uloborus plumipes, assembly GCA_038373865.1. Classification (NCBI taxonomy): domain Eukaryota; kingdom Metazoa; phylum Arthropoda; class Arachnida; order Araneae; family Uloboridae; genus Uloborus; species Uloborus plumipes. The sequence continues at coordinate 17,522 of JAXGGA010019011.1, forward strand.
TTTTTTTTCTTTTTTTAAAATCTTAATACTATTTTTTTCCTTTATCAATTTGTTTTACATATTTTTAGATACTTAATTTTTCAACATACTAAACGAAACTGTATGTTCTGATCTGAATCTGTATGTTCTGATTAATATTTTGTTTTAACATACGTTAAATGCATTTTATTACGTATTTGAACGCTACATCTATGTTGTATAAATCTGTAAAATACGGTTTCATTGTTTTGTTAATACTGTCGGCTCCGCTTAAACGAATAATGTCAAGAAATATTATTCGATTCAGCGAGTTATTCGATCAAGCAGGGATCTTTATCATTACGTCTATAGCAAAGGAAATATTCGGCTCCTGGATGTTTTATTCGTATAAGCGGGGTATTCGTTTATCCGTTACCCGATTAAGCGGGGACGACAGTACTCACAATCTAATATGTGTGTAAATAGCATGTACAACTACATTTTTCTCTCTCTCTAAAAACGAAAAAAAAAAAAAAGAGAGAGAGAGACTTTATGAAACTGATTTTTTAAGCCGAAGTAACTTGAAGTTGAACACATTTCGTATGTTTCGAATTTTGTTAATGGATTTATTGTAAAATATTACAAAAGTAATACATGTGTGTATTTCCTGTTAATCTAAAAAAGATAATACAATTAAAGCATGATATGAAAACAAATAACTTAAATAAATGAAATTTCTCCAAACTTACGTGATCTCCTTTTACGTCCTTAAATGCCAGGTAAGTCCTAATCAGATTTCCAAGGGGAAATTCTAATCACTTAAATCACTTTCAATAAGCAAGAAATAAGATTTCGGTGACAACTTGTTTTCTTTCGTGACATTTCTACAATGGTATTAAATGGTTTATCTGAATTCCTCTTTTCTGTAACACGTCATAGCAATCGATTTAAAATGTCGGAGCTAATGCCATTCTTATAATTCAGCTCGTTTGTGTCTTGAATTTAGAAAGAGAAGTGCTGGATAATTTATTTCCTTTCTTAATCGTCGCACAACTTACTTAAGGATGAAAATGTAATTATATTTTCTCCAAACTTAAAATACTAAGAAATGACATGACTTAGGAAATTAGCGTTTGATTTATTAAGCTTGCATTTAAACCAACGAACTTTTCTAGAGTTACGCACTCTTTTGTAAACATAACACCTTAACCCTTTATATCCCAAATTAATTTAACAATGAATTTTTATACATTTGTTTGTTTTCTTTAGCTGAAAAGACGTCAAAAATATCAAGTACAAAACTTTTGAAAATCAGCAGGGTCTAAGGCCCCCTACGCCGTATGGCTCCTAAGAAAAATGTTTCCGATCGCAAGTACCAACTGTCGGCCTCTCAGAAAAGTACAAGGAGCGGTACTTGAAAGCTTTAGCAATATTCCAGACATATAGGAGTCATAATACTAAATTAATATAAGCGCGACTTATGAGTCCCGTCAGGGCATAAAATGTTAAATTATGACCTTAACAAGACCACTTTTTTGTTCAAACTACATAGAAGCAAGATAATTTGAATTGAATTTCTGATGGTTATCCGAGTTAATTTTTGGTTACAGCACTTAACCTACAAATGCCAAAAAAACTACCTGTTATTAAACTGTTAACTAAATGAAATGCTGTAATTGTGAATTATTTTTTAAAGCTTTTTCCAAGCTGTATATTATTTTGCTTATCAAATTTTAACTATTGAAACATGTTCTAGGATACACACAATGGCACTTTGGTGTTTTGGATGAGCTTGACCTTGAACGAGTACATAGATGTTTTGAGAAATTCCTTGTTTAGCACAATACTGGTTATTTTAACAAAAATCTACTTTTACCACCCTAATTTAAAAAAAAGCGAATAACTTAAGTCTTATAGGATTGCTACATCTGATTCAAACAGGTGCACCATATGTGCTCTGAAGAGCAAAAAACAGCAAATAACGAGTTACTAGTGCCCTGAAAGTGCAACTTCTCTTTCTCCTCTCATTCAAATAAACATTGAATTTTCGGTAATCTTGTTAGGTTAATTAGATGTGCAATACATTATTTTAAAGTCAGTAGTAAATAATGTTAATTTTTAGAAACAAGTTTCAGTAAACTCTTTGAAATATTTTAAATGCTCGTGAAACGTATGTTTCCATACGTATCCTTTATCTATACATAGTACAAAATGAAGTCTCAAAAAGAGTCTTTGCTTGAACGCGCAATTTTCGAAAACTACCCGGCCGAATTCGCTAAAAATGTTCTCGTTTTTTTATTTTATTTATTTATTTATTTTTTATTTTTATTTTTTATTTTTTTTTGTGCCGGATAGGTTTAAGCACCAGTTCGAACAAGATTCTATGAGTAGTTCTTTTTTTATTCTAAATTAAGACGATATTCACATATATTGCGGTCATAATGGAGTTAATTATTTGCACATATTAATGTTATATATCGTTGGAAACAGCAAAATTTTCTACGTTTGATTTTTTCCCTGTCGTTAATAAAACGAGAGTTACTTGCGTTTAAAACTTACTTTTTTTTCAAGGCTTCGCTCGATTTCAGGCACTACTATTCTCATTGAAACCAACAATAAAAATTTAACTACCTGTTTCACAATTTTTTTTAATACACCATTGAATAGAGCGATATTTGTAACCCCAGATTTATCTCGACTATCTAAGCAGCAAAAAAGGTGCAGGCGTTTGAAGTACAATGATCGAATGTCTCTTTTTCTTTCAAGTTATTAGAGTTTATAATGTTGCCATGCGACTTTTGAATTATTTGCTGTTTCTTCTTTATAATTTTGATTTCTTAAAATTATTTTATTTTATAGCAGTTGTTTTGAATGATTTTAAAGCGCATTCAAGTTGCATGACGTTTTTTTTTTTAAACTTTTATAGCACAAGCAGAGCCTTGTGGGTACAACTAGAACCATACTATATGCAAATGCATGAACATTCCGGAACATAAACACATATGAAAGGTCCATTAATCCTCTAATTCATGGAGTCACGTTTAAATGTACGCAACCATTTATATTTAACCCAGCCCATTAAACCCCTTATAGAAGACTCAAATTGTATGACCTCATTAGATGTCCTTCAGATTGATCCTTAACTGCCCGTGAAATCGCAGCTTCTGACATGTACTTATCTGACAATATCCACGTTGCTTAGGCTCCAAAGAGTGATGGGACGTCATTCGAATGCCACGTGTTTGGATGTGTTCCAAATTATTAAATCCCTTACAGAGCATGGTATTATTATGCTCTTGCAGGTACAAAAGCTTTAAACACGTCTGTTGAAATCAATATTAATGGCATTGTTAAATTTGCTCTTTGCTGTTAAGGGTTTTAGCGAAAAGTATTTTTAAAACACCAGTTTTTTAGGAAATTGGATTGTTTCTAATGTTTGAAAAA
>JAXGGA010019012.1:0-20922 GCA_038373865.1 Uloborus plumipes
ATGTAAAAAAAAAAAGTCGACTTTTATAAGAAAAAAAATTTAGTTTTTGTGAAAAAAAAAATTTGGCATCATATTCAATGATTATCTGAACAAAACGGAGTAATTATTAGGGATTTTTCTCAAGAAAATTTATCTCTTTTTAGGGGAGGAAACAGTAAAAGTATTAAAGCATTTTCTTTAAATATGTATATATAATCAATTTTATTGTTTTCCATGACCTTTTTGCAAAATTACAAGAGTGCAGTGTTCTGTAATTTTCTAATTTTAAGTACAGGGTATCTTTAGTCTGTACTTGTTACATAACTGATATGTTTTTACAATTTTAGAAAAACATGTCGAAATACTGAAATACCGGAAATAGTTAGTACTAATACTGATCATAAATGCTCAAAAATCGTGTTCTGAATACAGAAAAATTGTTATTTTGTTGAAAAAAAAATACAAAGTACGAAATAAAGTTGCCTGGCGCTAACACAGGGTATAAGTCGTGAAAGTTTTGACCGCACCCCCCCCCCCTTCTACACACTCTGTTTAATGCGATCAAAAAGTCTTGAACTGCATTTTGGGGACTTCTATTTAAAAAACTATCGAGGGATACTCAAGTTCCCTGTATTTGTGCTTGAATATAACTTATGTCCCCATTTTTTATTTCCTTTTACGTAGTAAAGGAAGTATTGTGATCACGAAAAAAAAAATCACTCGCGAAAAAAAAATCAAATTTGAGTCTAAATTTTGATTTTGCTCATCCCCGAATGAATGTTCAGTAGGGCAATTCCACGGTAACTTACGTTACATTTTGAACAACTCTTATGCAGTTAGCTCCTTAGTACAGACAAATATTGTTATAAAAACCTTGTACAAAAGCATTCAGTAAAAATGCCAGTCAAAAGCAAAAATAAAATGCAAAAATATTCGATGCATTTAAATTTTACAAAATTTAGCAGTTAAAAATAAGGCAGTAACTTACGTTACACAAAAAGGGAACGGCATAATATGAAAATTGGTTCTAAGGCAAATTTCTGCTCTATTTCAGCTGTTTTCTTGTTTGAAGTATAATTTATCAGTTTCTTATAATATTTAGGAATTAATTTTCATAAATTTAAAATTTTCTTTTAAAAATTGAATTTTATGAGAATTTTTAACTGAGTAGCTTACGTTACAGTAACTTACGTTACAAAATTCACTTACAAGCATATATTTATTACAAAAACTAATGAATGAAAATTACAGCTTAGTTTAGATCAAAATACTGAAAATTAACAATTATGAGTTAAATTTACAGAAATTTAATGCCAAACTCAATGATCAATCAAAAATATTACAAAACATAAGACTTAAATGCATACTGGCCGCTGGTATTAACAAGTTCAGGTAATTCTATTTTCGAATCATGTTTTCTCTTATAATAAATTTCCTCTGTCGTTTCTGACCATTTCTGATTGGTTCCAACAGCAGCCATTACTTTTACTTTAAGCTCGTTTTCTTCAATAATCGTCACAACTCAAGGATACAATGTATTTTCGTACTTCACCACACACCAGTCACCAGCTTTTATCTCTGTTTTTTCTTCTTGTTCCTTAAAATACAAACTAAACGAAACATTACATTTTGTTCATTTCTGGTTCTTAAATGGTTATTGTGACTGTGCGGATCTTCAGAAAAATTTTTGATACATTTTGCTTTTTCTAACATATTTCAATACTATCAAGAGTAACTTTTATTTATGAATCTGTAATATCCACATGAGTTTTCTCATACCCCTTCTACAGCGCATCTTTTCTGCAGAGTTCAGTGGCATTTTAATGCAAAACAAAATATATTTCAATTGAAAGAGATAAACTATTTTTATATTTGTTTTTTCCAAAACATATTTGATAACTTTAAATCATAACAGAAGTCATTTTTGAATAATTCATAGTACATTACCTGCTAAATATTCTGAATGCAGTGATATTGTTTAAAGAGAACTAATATCTTAATAGCCAAAAAGAAGCATGTAATTTATAATAAAGGTGTATTGTAATCTTATTAAAAAACAGACATTTTAAGAAATATGAGTAATCTAAATTAAGTAAATACAGTAGTACAATTAAAAGAATTATTGAATAAATTACTTCTATTAACCACATAGGTTTTATTTACAATTTACTTTATTTCGAAACACAAGTATTGAAGTTCTACGAAGGTAACTGACGTTATCTGCATATGTGGGTAACTTACGTTACACGTTTTGATTGTAGCACAAAAAAATAAATAAACAATATTCAAAAGAAAAGTATTGTTATTTGCTTAGTACACATCTATAAGATAGAAAATATAACATAGTTAACATTGTATTGCCCATTCTTTATTTGCTGTAAAAACTTTAACATGTTTTTGGTAACTTACGTTACATAGCACAATGCCTTTTTGAAATTGACATAAATCACTTAATTAAAAGAAAACACTTGTTTCATCAATTCACAATATTAATTTAAAGTGTAATAAACAACAATCTTCCTTTGTCACATTTATCTAATGGAAAAAATTGAAACTTATCAATGTTGAAAGTTTGACCATTTGCTTCACTGAAAATAAAATACTCTAATACCAACTTCAAAGTATTGCCGAAACTAAAAAACTACATTCCTAACAAAAAAAATGTTATAAATAAGAAACTTCTAACATTTTTAAACCAAAAAATATGCAGAACAGTCACATTACTCGAGTTTAATTTTTTCAACGCTTTTCCACACTTGCATGGAATTGCCAGTAGTTTTTTCGACCTGTCAGCACGTGCATATGTACTTACCAACATATAAGTAGCCAAAAAGTCCTTTTCAACCACCCCCGAGTTAATTACGATGAGTTTTTTCGTAACGTCTGTATATACGTATGTGCTGATGTATGTGCGTATGTATGCGTGTCGCATAACTCAAAAACTATATGCCGTAGAAGCTTCTAGCTTCGTATGTAGGCTCTGAGGATGGTTTTGTTGTGCACCTTCCCTAGTGGTTGCATTCGAATGTTCCCAAGGGGGTGTTTTACACCTTTTTGGGAGTAAATCAGTGTTAATTTCAATGCAGACTCAAGTGATATGAATTGGCGCGACCACTTGGCGATATGTCGCCAAGCTTTTGGTCACCAAGTGTTTGACGCCAAGTTGGCGACAAATTTGGTGAAAAAATTATTTTTTGAATTTGGGTTCAACTTGGCGCTATTGGCGATGTTTTGCGAAAAATTCACTGAATGATATTAAAATCAGCAATATTTAGAAAATTAACCATTGTAAAATATTTTTTGCATTGTTTCGTGGCAGATTAGATGAGTAAATATTTGAATTGTTACCTTGCTCACTCCAAGCACTTTTTTTAACACTAAAGGCAACTACTAAGAAATTTACACGTAAAAGGAAGTAGTGTGGGGTCCATACCAGATTTTTTAATTTTTATCTCATGTTTTAATTATGATCCCTTCAAGAGCAAAAGATGCATTCTCCATTGAAATTAATCAAAATATATGATTCCGTATTTTTTAAGAAGCCTGATATAAATTTTAAATATTCAGTAAAACTTTTTTAAATAACATCTAACCATATGCTTTGAAAAATGATGAGGCATTTGTACAGTTGCAATTTTCTGGCGTACAGCAACATTAATAGTTCCGTTTTATTTTTGATTCAATGCATAGTGCTAAAATAGCGCTCTAAACAACGGTAATCAGTACACATCAGTAGTTCAAACTAGTATACATTATTAAAACCAGAATGTATTGTCAAATTCCTATAACTCATTGTTTCACTAATAAATTCGGGCGCAAATCCAGTCAGCTAAACTGCTTGAAATTGCTATCCATTACTTTGATAAAGTGCTTTGGGGGTAAAACACCTGATATACTCTCAGTCTCCCAATTGTTCATCAAATGAACCAAGTAACCTCAACGCAACCGATATGGCAGTCATTTTGACGAATTGACTCAATTGTGCTGTAAGTAATTCAACGTGAATTACTACCCCATACTTAGCTCAAACGTCGTTACACGCACGCTAACGGAACCGTGTTAACATACTTAGAGAGTTTATGGCAGATATATAGTCGGAATTACTTAGAATAGAGTTGGTTTGCCTAGAATACGTTGCTATTTTGTGGAGCATGATGTGGCTTCTTATAAAAAACAAAGGTTTTCGAAAATGTGCCTACGCTTTATGTTAGGTAAACAGCTAGACCGACATAAAATAATACAGTGAACTCTCACTTATACACCGCCTCATTTATGCACCTTTTCTCACTTATACGACGATTTTAAATGGTCCCAGCTCATCCCATAGCAAAATAACGATAATATCATTCGGTTATGCGTCGCTCTAAAGATAAATATTTCACTTATACGCCAAATTTTCAATAAAATGTAAAAAATTTAATTTATTTCCTTAAAAAAAATAAGCATTTTTCTTCACTTTCCTCTTAACTCTTTCGCCTTTATTGCTCACGGAAGGCATTTTCCCCCAATGAACTAGAGTTTGGAAAGGGACAATTATCCATTATGCATCGTTTTGAAGGGAACAGTTTGTAATTAGGTATGCTAGAATTTTTGTTTTCTCTTTATCATTGTAATTACGTTACAGTAATTGCCAAACCGTACTAATATGTCCCTTTTCTTTGGAACATTCTTATTCATTCTTTCATTAGAGCGTATGTTGCGTTTTAGTCCTGTAAATAGGCTAGTTCACTTATACGTCTCTCTCACTTATGCGCTTTTTTCTGTTGGTCCCTTGGGCCGGCGCATAAGTGAGAGTTCACTGTATCATACTCACAGGTTGGCATATGCCATGAGCTCTGAATCATGGCTGTCTGCGATCTTACGCGGCTGTTCAAAGGCGTAGGAGAATAAAGGAAATCGTGTACAAAGTGAAGTTACCGTTTTTGCCGTTCGCGGCACTGTTCTCCTATGGTTGCTTGCGCTTATTTCCATTAGTCCCCAGGCCAGAGCTGAGGCAGAAATACACGCAATACACCGCCAGAGACTGCAGTTTCGTCCTTAAATGACGAACTGAAAAGACGAAACTGCAGTCTTTGGGTGTAATAACCGAACTGACGGTGTATTTCACGTATTTCTGCCTTGGCCTTGGATTATTGGCGGTAACTTACACCTTAATTATTCAGCTCAGTTACGCTTTTTCGCTCCCTAATTGTTAAAAATTGCTCATTTCTGTAAAAAAAAAGGGGGGGGGAGGGACACTGTTTCAAAAATGACTACAAAGCAGAAATAAACACTAGTTCAAATTTAGGAGTGAGAAAATATTTCACTCAAGTTCTTTTTTCTCCCAAATTACTGAAAATTTCTCCCTATATTGCAAAAATAAACAATGAATCTTTCAAAAACTAGACCAAACCAGAAATGAAAGCATCATTTTAAATTTAGGAGAACGAACTTTTAAAACTTAAAGACTGTTAGCCGTATATAAACTCCAAAAAGAATTTTACTTCATTAGTATCTTGTCATTTTTAAATGTACGCGATGCCCTTTGAAAGAGTATCTTTAAAATATTTTAAAGAAGGAGATAGATAATCGTAAATCTTTTTAACATTCCAACGGTTGGACTATTCGGCTTCCAAGTTTCTTTTTTCTAATGAAGAGAAGTGAAATTAGTGAGATATTTTTCTCCTGGCAACGTAACAAATACTATTTAGCTATCTAGAATGTTGTTATTCTCTTCAAATAATTTACGAGGTTAAATAAATTTCAATACATTGACAGCGTGTTGGATAGGGATGAAAGTATCGAAAATGAAATACGCTGGAATTTGTTCTTGCGTTATTGGACAATGGACATTTATATCTAGCAAATGAATTTTTTAATGTGCTCTTATTAGTTTCACATGCGGGCTTGTTTGTTTGTTTGTTTGCATGTATGTATGTAACTCTGAGTAAAAGATAAAATTCACGTTCTTTACAAACATAAAAGTAATGTTTTTGTACTATTAGAAATAAGGGTTTCAATTGTTTGTATGTAACTCTGAATAAGAGATAAAATTCACGTTCTTTGCAAATATAAAAGTAATATATTTAATGCTGTTATTAATATAAAAGGCTAAACTATATTGCATGTTGATGTACTGTAATTTCATGTAAACTTAATGGATATTGAAATAGTTTTGAAAATCATTTTGGTTTGATTAACTCTAAAAGCGTATTTTTTTGTTTGTGTAAACGATAACTTAATTATTTAATGTAAATAAATTATGCGATTATGCTTTTAGTGGTTGTCAGAATAAGAGCTGTCCATTATGCTTGTTTTTCTGAAAATGGAATGCTCCATCCATCACAAACTAGTAGTTACATTTGAATCCTTAAGCACTGAATACTGATACTGGTGATTTTATGGTTTTGTTAGCTCTTTTTTTTAGAAACTGTAGGGCGTATTTACTTCAGTTCTGTCTTAGCCCTGGCCTATCGGCGGTAACTCATTGCATATAGGGTAATGTACTATCAGTAAACAGCAATTACTTACCAATAATTCCCTCTTTAAATTAGCTTCAACCATCCAGAGTTCGACCTCTTTTAACCCATTAATGCCTAGCGTCACTTTTTAGGGACGGTCCAAAAAAGGGGTCTGAATCTCCCAAAAATGAACATTTCAACTAAATAATAGTGTTTAATTAGTAGCTTGGTATTGTTTCAATTCGTTATTAACAGATTGCAGCACATAACCATTGTAAAGTGTGTTCTGTAGCAGTTTTAATATGCTCTTTATCAAAAATGACATCGTTCACAATCTTAAGAAAAAAACGCTAAGTTTTCAAAGTTATTCCCAGCTTCCCAGTTTATGTTAATTGCTGATTTTATTTCTTCTTATAAAATGTCTGTGGTGTTGTGGTGGATGTGTGTGTGTAAAAATATCGCAAAATTTGTACTCACATGATTCCTCGGTGATGACATCAATATAGTAATCCATTGCGACGTATTCCAATAGAAATGAAGCACGAGAACAAAAGATAATCAAAAAAAGTAATGTCCATTTTATTACCAACGTTCGCACATTATGGGAGACATTTTGCATTAAGTGTTAAGAACACTTGATGCGTCCACACACATCAAAACTCAAGCTCAACTAAAAAAATCTCCAGCAATTTACCACGCAAGAAAAACAATGACAGTTGAAAAAGAATGTTCTCGAACATTCCAAAAGAAAAACCGTTGTGCCTAGCACATATAAAATCAAAACAGTGGCAGTTAGACTTCGGTACAAAGTGGAACAAATTAGCGTGAACAGAAAAGCTATTTTTAGCCCATCCGAGCATTTCTTTTTTTTTTTTAACGGCAAGGAAAGTGAATAATTTGGAATCTTTTGTGATTTGCATTGCAAGATAAATAAAATCAAAGAAGGTGTGGGATGATTAATACCACATTCTTTTTCAACTGTCATTGTTTTTCTTGCGTGGTAAATTGCTGGAGAATTTTTTAGTTGAGCTTGAGTTTTTGATGTGTGTGGACGCATCAAGTGTTCTTAACACTTGATGCAAAATGTCTCCCATAATGTGCGAACGTTGGTAATAAAATGGACATTACTTTTTTTGATTATCTTTTGTTCTCGTGCTTCATTTCTATTGGAATACGTCGCAATTGATTACTATATTGATGTCATCACCGAGGAATCATGTGAGTACAAATTTTGCGATATTTTTACACACACACATCCACCACAACACCACAGTTTATTTTGCATCAAGTGTTAAGAACACCTGATGCGTCCACACACATCAAAAACTCAAGCTCAACTAAAAAAATCTCCAGCAATTTACCACGCAAGAAAAACAATGACAGTTGAAAAAGAATGTTCTCGAACATTCCAAAAGAAAAACCGTTGTGCCTAGCACATATAAAATCAAAACAGTGGCAGTTAGACTTCGGTACAAAGTGGAACAAATTAGCGTGAATAGAAAAGCTATTTTTAGCCCAGCCAAGCATTTCTTTTTTTTTTTAACGGCAAGGAAAGTGAATAATTTGGAATCTTTTGTGATTTGCATTGCAAGATAAATAAAATCAAAGAAGGTGTGGGATGATTAATACCACAATGTCTTTTTAAATAGTATATATCGTAGGCAGAAAAAAATTTTAGTAAAAATGTATGTACCCTCTGGGGTCTATCGTAACTTTTAAAGGACGATTTTTCTTTCCTTAATAAAACAATTATTTTTTACATGATATTTTTAAAATTATTTTTCCTGTCCATTAAACACTGTTTGTAACCAATATACAAAATATCTTTGGAAAAAAAAGTCAGACATTAATGGGTTAAGCTAATATACCCTGTATTTTTTAAATACTCTGCCATCATTATATATGCTATAACGATCGCTCTATTTTGAGATAACTTTACGATTCAATATCTGGAAGACGGTTTTCTGCCATTTTAGATGGTTCTAACAAAAGAATTACAGCTGAAATCAATTTGCTTTAGCCATTGTTTTTGTTGTGTTTTCTAGAAAAGAACTAATCACATTTAATTCTAGTTCCAAATATTATGTCAAGAAAATAATTTACTATGTTCGAATCAACAGGGTTATATTCCTTTCGTTAAGCCACTTTTATCATAACTTTATAACTATCTAGTATCCTAAATGTGCCATTCTCATCTAAACCCAAAATCTCGATGAAGGCCCTGGAGGATCAAGAAATGTAGTAAAACTCCAGACTGATTTACTTTTTAAAAATCTTGATGTGTTCTCATATCTTACATTCTAATGCTAGGTTGCTTCCCTTCAGAAGGACTAGAAATTAGTTTTTAACAGTTTCTTTCCTTTTTCTTTCTTTTTTCTGGTGTGAATCTCTTTGGTGTAAAGTCAGGCTTCCACAGTACACACATGCCATAGGGAAACGTCTGTAGAGTAGACATCTTTTCACAGAGCAGTCCCGTGTCGATGAATTTAGGATCAATTTTGGATGCTCGGCTTATTTTCATCGGGAAAGTTGATCGGAAGGATATCGCTTTCCGATGAAAAGTAGCTCATCGAAAACCGTGCTCGGATACTGATCGGAACGAGGTCATAGTGCGTTACGAAATCAGTTTACGAGGAGTTCGATGATCGGCCGAGCAAAATCCGATGAGTTGATGCTACTTGGGAATACTCTTCTGTATTACCTCGTTGATTCATGCTGCAGGTAAGTCATCAAAGTAATAAAACCTTCATTCATTTGAAACTTTTCCTATTTTAACAATCATTTCGCCTTCATTTTACAGTCATTCTTTGAGAAATAATGTTGTCCGTATTGAGATCAGTAGTGCAACAGTCCATGGGCGCCAAGGCTGCCATCCCAGTTTTCTTGACCGATAGCTCTGAAATGTAAGGCTCCTTTTAAATAGTCTGCCGAACGCGTAACCAAGAGTGTTTAATTCCCAAGCACGCTTGGTACTCATTTTATCGGCCCCCTGAAGGGCAATGTTGCTCTTATGTATGCAAAATTTCGTTTCATTCAAAAAATTCCTTTCAGGTGCGTTGATCTTTATTAATTTCTTTATTTTTGTTATAAACTGTATATCTGTCACCTAAGCCATGGAAGAATATAATGCCCCTCCCCCTTTACCTTCAGTATAAAATTCTGACCGCGCTATTGACCTAACACGTAAGTCTACGACTGTTCGTGTTGCTTCTACTTTCTTCTACGAATACGTTTAATTTATCAATACCTCAAGATCTCGAAACCTCCTTATTTCGAATTTTTTATCTTTTTCGCCAAATCAGGGAACGGTGGGTTCAACTGTATTGTAGTTATAGCGCACCTATTTCAAATTATAATATAACAAAACATTCGCAGGTTTCAACTTCACATTCCTCAAAAAATAAATAAATAAATAAAATACAGTTTTGTTACTGCACAATAATGTTATTGATTTCTGAAACAAAAGTATTTAATTACAGAAAATGCCGAATAACCTAAAGAAATGCCATTCCTTTATGTCAGATAAAGTATGGGAAATCTGACATCTTTAATTTATGTCTCATTATTCTACTCTATGCACAAAGGAAAAGTAGTATTTAATTAAATTGAACTTCTTTTTAACCTTCAGGAATATGTATCATTAATGATGAATAATTGCTGCAATTACATCCACAATTATAAGGGACGAAAAAAAACTCACGGCCGAAATTGCGGTTTGAAAATTAATTTTTAATATCGCTCACCAGTTAATTATAACTTTGCAGAGCAGCTCATTTTGTCTAGAAAAATAAATAAACAGTGCATAAGCTTTGCAGGAGGATTTGGGCTCGTGGGGAATATTAATAACTCACTGACAAATTAACCTTTTGGTAGATTAGTTGTTCTCTGCAAATATTATATTTGTATCTGAAGTAACTATTGCACTTATTTGTGTTGAATTAGTATTATTGTTTAGATAAATTTGTCTGTTTTTGCTTGGCAAAGTTAAGTCACAAAGTTACTATTCAAAAGTTTTACAATGGTGATCTTTCAGTTAGTTGGTCAAAGAATTTTCTAGGGAGTGGTTTTCGTCATTAGCGGTTTTTTAACTGACTTCAACAAAGGAGGAAGTTATACAATTCGACTGAGATTATTTTTTATGAATGTTTTGAGATTTCTCGAAGACGCCTGGACCGACTTAAAAAATTCTTCTTTTTTTTTAAGTTGTATACTTTTTAGTTGGTCCCATAGCCTCATGGTCCTGGTTTAATAACGGAATCCTGCAGAAATCGAAGGGAATATGAATCGTAATCACAGTAATTGTAATAAAGACAATTTTGAATGAAGACTTCTCTAGATTACATAATGAAATCCATTTCTATGGTCCTCTAATATTCATCTAATGCTGATAACAGATAACGGGCCACGTACATAGTTATTCTACCACGAGAAACTCGTATTGCTTTGAAATATATATTAGCTGAAAAGCCGTTAATATATAAATGGCTTTGATTAAACTAGCACACAAACAAATACCAGAGAATAAAAAGGATTAGTTTTTAGTGAAAATCGTTTAAAATTTTAGACGCGTTGATAGTTCCTTTCCTTTTTTCTAACATAGTCTATTTTATGGAACATTTACTTAAGAAAATTAGGTGAAGATTCGTAATGGGAAACATCACCTTACTTCTGTAGCACATTTACACTAAAAAAATAAATAAATAAAAATATTTTTTATAAGAAAAAAAATGAACCGACTTCAGAACTTCAATTGGCATTTGCTCTAAAAAGTTTTTAAAAAAATTTAATTTTTGATCACCATCGATACTATTACTACTATTAAAATCTGTCCGCGTCTGTCTGTCTGACCGTCTGAAGCTTGAACTCCTCAAAAACCGCTGAGCGTAAAGAATCAAACATAATACCATTCGATTCGAAATTTTCTAAGGAAGACAATAAGACCAACCGCGTAATTGTACGACGTTAATTAGCTGAGATATTAATTAAAACGTTAATTAAATTCTTTGCACTTTTGAAATTCCAAGACATTTATTTCTTTCCGTTGCCATTTTAAATTAAGGCGTTAATTAAATTATTGAACTATTTAAAATTCCAAGACTTTTATTTCTTTCCGTTGCCATTTTAAATTAAAGCGTTAATTGAATTATTGAACTATTTAAAATTCCAAGACTTTTATTTCTTACCGTTGCCATTTTGAATTAAAACGTTAATTAAATTATTGAACTATTTAAAATTCCAAGACTTTTATTTCTTACCGTTGCCATTTTGTATTAAAACGTTGATTAAATTATTGAAGTATTTAAAATTCCAACTCTTTTATTTCTTTCCGCATCCATTTTAAATTAAAACGTTAATTAAATTATTGAACTTTTTAAAATTAAAGAGTGTTATTTCTTTCCGTTGTCATTTTGAATACGTGTTACGTACAACAAAGTTCTAACAATTGTTTTTATTCTAATTAATGACTGATTTTTTTTTCTCTGGTACCATTTTGAAAATGTGTTTTTAAATAAAATTGCAATTGCTGTTTTTAGAAGGGACTTTTTTTGGCTGCGATCCAAATATGAAAACAATTTTTTCGTTTAGAATTTTGAAATTAATTTTACAGGAAGAAAGCGGTTTGGGAATAATTGTTTTTGGTAAGGAATTTTATTTGTCATTTAGGGAGAGTGCGCTACTTGATATCGTATTTATTTCTGAGGAAGCATGTGCAAATAATTCGATTGACTTTTTGATGCAGGAAAGCTTTTTAGCAAGACGCTTTAGCGGGGAGTAGTTTGTTGAAACTTTCCTTGGTACTTTAAAGACGAGCCTCCTTGGCGGCGAGTAGTTTGTTGAAAGTTTCCTTGCTACTGTAAAGGTGAGTCGCCTTGACGGCGAGTAGACTGTTTAAATTTTTCCTCATGACTTTAAAAGCGAGTCGCCTTGGCGGCGAGTAGTTTTCTCAAACTGCCTTCACTACATTAAAGCCCGTGCAACGCCGGGCCACGCAGCTAGTTTTTAACATAAGTTTTGAAGTCGGTGCATCTGGTCTGAATATTCCGGAAACATATCTGTTATTTTCAGCAACGTTTCCGAAATTTTTTACAGTGTGGGTTCGAAAAAACTTTTTTTATATACAGAGTGTCGACTCCCTGAGATCGCTCCCTCGATGACGTCATGAAATAATGCAAAATCTTGATTTTTCAAAACGTCATAACTCGGTGAATTTTTGTGGTAGAAGAGTGATTTTTCTTTAGTTTTAAACGTTACAGTGTCAAGAATGTTTTACTAAATATGATTGATAGGACTGGGGGGTCTGTATAAAAATTTAAATTTCGTAACTCTTTCAAAATTTGATTTTTTGAAAAACATTGAATAGACCCAAAATTCCTTTCGTCATTTGGAGCTTTTTTCCTAAATAAACTATATGCTTATCTCTAACGGTTTAGAAATTAGCTATTGGGCCACGATTGGAGTGGACACCCTGTATATCAAAGAACGAACTAACCCAACTAAAAAAACTTCCTGACTTTCTCTCCGATGAAATTTGGAATTTTTTGTGAATTATGAAATTAATATTCGAAAAAAATAATGATCTGTAACCATGTAATATTTTGATGGAGAAAATAGGAGCTCAAAATATTTATTAGTTTTTAAGATGTACTAAAAGACTCATTTTTTCTCCATTTTAGGGACCATATAAAATTATGCAAACTGAAACAACAGATATGAGTATATGGTAGTAAATGTCTAGATATGAGTATCGTCGGGCTTTGTTCGGAAGAGTAGGAAATAATTATTTCAAGTATTTATTGGGTTCTGTCGCATCTATAAAACTGGAAATCTACACTACAACTTATGATTAATACTTATCATTATATTATAAAGCTTAATACACATTTTTAAGGATTAAATTCTATTAACAAGGATATTTTTTTTTCTTCACCCCAACAACCAGAGCATTATAGCCATCCTTCTTTTGTGTCTTTTGCTCACTCCATATGTATTTCTATATAAAGAAGGAGAAATATGATTATCTACCAGGTCTAGAGTTTTCAGCGTTTTTATAAAGCATTTTGTTTTTAACAATTATTATATGCTGCAAGTGATTAAACTGCTGAGTAAATTTTAAAACTGGAAGACAATCTATTTTTTTTCTAATAGTGTGAATATACAGCATGCAGCAATTCAGAAAGCTTTTTACGTAGAATTTTCACAGAAAAATGATGGAAACAAGTGACATCTCGGAAGGTTAACCGGTAATAAGCTGTGACAATCATGCTTTATGTTTTTTTTTTTTTTTTTTTTTTTTTTTAAGCATGGTCACGGTTTTAACATTATTGCCAATCCTAATACAGTTGTTTATTTTGATAAAAAGCATTTAAAACGTAACCCTCTCTAAAAGGTACATTCTACCTGTGTTCGCGCGTGCACAAAAGTATACATCCGTCTTTGTTTTAATCAAAATGATAGAATATTGCATTTTTTCCCTTGGACTCCAAACGCAGAGGTCTTTTTGCAAGTTGCAAAGAAAGTTTTAACTTTAAAAACAACCCGAAAATTTTATTTAATAACTTGAAGCAAACGTATTATAGTGAGTAGCTTTCGTCAATTTCTTGGAGAAAAAAATTATTTGTTGACTCTTTCGTTAATCGGTATAAGCTTTGACCTTGAAAGAAGCATCTTATAAGTGATGACGGTTCTAAAATCGTTCTTCACTCATATCTTTTGTTCTACTGGTCGTCATGTAATGCCACTTGGTATCCAGGCTGTTTTTTGCCTTCCACACCAAATTATGTCGACAAAAGTAGGGGTTCCCGTTTGAAAATTAAGACTTTGTGTTCATTTCATTTTGTATCTGGCCACGTATCAGGCCCGACATTTAGGGGGCAGGGTGGTCAATTCCCCCTCCCCCCCCCGGCTTTGAAAAATCAATGTATTTGCATATAAGTGGGCGTGGTTTTTTATGTTTTCCGATGAAATTGCATTGTGTTTTGACCCTTTGCCCCCCCCCCCCCCCGCTGGAAAAACTTGAAATGACAGCCCTGCCCCGCATTAAAATTTCACTTTACGTAGTTTTAATAGAAGACTTTAATTCATGTCAGCTGACACCTTTCCTTTTTTTTTTCTTCGCAGGTGTAGGAACCGAATGATTCACAGTGTTTCGTTTTTTTTTTTTTTTTTTTTTCTATGACTGTACCGTTTTACTAATATGTGGTTATCACTAATGTATGCGAATGCTATTGAAGGAAATACAACAGAAATGAAATTCATTGTATGCTCCAGAGAAGCCTTCATTCAAATTTATCATAATAATGACTCTAAAATTTTGAAGATTTCCTTCGATTTCTGCAAGATTCCGCAATTCAACCAGGAGCATGAGACCATAGGACCGAATGGAAGGTTTTTCCTTTTAAACAAAAAAAAATATTTTTTTAAATCGAGTCAGGCGCCTTCGAGTGATCAGTGAACATGGATTCTAAAAAAAAAGATCTCTATCGAAACCAAAACCTCCTCCTTTGTCGAAGTCGGTTAAAAAGACGGGTTTACCATTCCTTCTGTCAAGTGCGAATGCTTCGCAATGGTCTTCTAGTTGAGTTGAAATCTAATTTGAAACAAAAAATAAAATCGCATATTCCTTTTCGTGAAAAAATTCCAGACAATGAAACAGTTTCTAATCAATCACTGCACCAACCACAAGAACTTCAAAAAATAAACCTCTGCAGCTTGAAAAAAGAAAAAAAAGGCTCATTGTTTCAAACCAGGAAGTTAGAATTAATCTGAATATTTTAGAGAACAAAAAAAAAAGTCGTCTGAAAATGAAATTCATTTTAAATATCGATCAGATCGAGCAGAAATGCGTGTCCCAGTTTCAAAAGCTTGGGAAAATTACGTCATTGATTTTGACCAATCGAAAAATCGGAGAAAGAGTGCCCCATTTCCCTTGCAGGTTACATAAACTAGAATTTATTTTCATGAAATCCTAAGTTTCTTTTTTATTAAAATGGTTCTCGCAAAATGCATCTAGCCATTATCGATTAATTGGTACAGCAAAAATTGCGCTTCATTTTCAATGGAATTTGACATTTGGTTTTAATTATTTTGCCAATTTCATCATGCTGAAAGGTACTATTTGTCCATGCTTCACTTAACTTCACTCCTAGAGGGGCCACAGTACCTGTCATTATTGTATTTGTGCATGCTGCTACAATTCAATTCATTTATAATGAGCCCTGATTTAACGAAAACTCGGATTTTGCGAAGAAATTAGAGAATTTGGTTAGTACAATGTTAAATCCATGGGAGCTCAAATCGTTTTTAAGGAGCAAACCCCGGTTAAAACGGGCAGTATTTTAGTAGTTCAAAAAACTTTTATTGACTTTCAGCCCAGCTTATGTTGGAAATTTTTTTTATTCGTTCTACAATTCGCGAAAGTTAATGATGAGACATAAACCTGAAAAGACGTGACTGTCATTCTGTTTCTTTTAGGCCTACTTTCCCGTTAAAAACAAAAGAAGGACGAAAAAAAGTATTAAAAGTAGCTCAATGCATCTAAAAAATATCGCCAAGTCCAAAAAATATCGCCAAGTTAAGAAAAATATCGCCAAGTCCAAAAAATATCGCCAAGTTAAAAAAATAAAGAGGTAAAATGAATATCGAAAAATTAAAAATTTGAAAGTAGGGTATTAAGATGGGGAATTTGTGTGTCGGTTTGTCGATCGGTCTGTCGGTCTGTCTGTCCCCCCCCCCCTAATAACTTTTGAATGAACATTCCGATTTGGACAAACTTTTTTTTGTTGGAAAGATCTCGGCGAGTACAGCTCATTCCCATATTTGATTTTTTGATTTGAACAATTTTTGGTTCAACTTTGAACCGTTCAAACAACCGGTCCCGCGATACTAACTTTTGAATGAACTGTCCGATTTGAACAAACTTTTTTTTGATCGAAAGATCTTTTCAAGGATACTTCATTCCCGCATCTACATTTTCGATTTGAACAATTTTTCGTTCAACATTGCACCGTTCAAACAAGCTGTCACCCCTAATAACTTTTGAGTGAACAGACCGATTTAAACATTTTTTTTCGAAGCATCTCGGCAAGGATACTTTATTACCGTATTTAAATTTTAAATTTGAACATTTTTGGTTCAACATTGAACCGTTCAAGCAACCTTTCCCCACCTAATAACTTTTAAGTGAACCGTCCGAATTGAATAAACTTTTTTTGTTCGAAAGATCTCGGAGAGACTCATTCCCATATTTCACTTTTCAATTCAAACCATTTTTCGTTCAATGATGAACCGTTCAGAAATTTTTTTAACATGAGCGCCTACTGGGAACTTTAAATTGAATGTTGATTCTGAAGTTAAAGGCGGATTTCCTTCAAACTAACTTTGTAAGAAAAATGATTTTTGATAAAAAAATGTATGTTAAGTACTTTTCTGAAAAATCTTCTGTGAGGACTCTGATTCCGACTCCGACTCCGCAAACATGGCGGAAATGCAGGCTCAGAAAAAAATGACTGACTGGGCAGACGATTTTTTGTTTATTTATTCATTTTTTTGTTTAATTTATTATTATTATTTTTATTTATTTTTTTTGGGGGGGGGCAGACGATATTTTTTTTTTTTTGATTACAAAAATTGTTCATTCACGAGAGCATTTTATTCTTTATTTATATTTAACAACTGGCAACGGATTAAAAATAAAATTCGAGACATTTTATTAACGAACGAGGTTTTTTTTTCTTTGTTTGATAAAATGTGTTTTGATGTTCTTTGTACTTTTATTTTATTTATTCATTTTTTTCTTTTGAAAACGATTGTGAAATTTTTCTACGGAAGAAGTATAACAGTTACATTCTTTAAAAGGTGCGACAAAACTTTATTTATTCGTTTATTTACTTTTTACGTGTCCATTTCATCTGATGAGAGGGGTATATTTTGCTTTTAGAAATCAGCTTTAAGTGCTATAAGGGTATGTTTGACAAAATTTTCAGTTTCAGATATTCAAGAGAATATTGATTAGATGTTAGAATGCCGATGTCGATGTACGGGAAAGTAGGCTCGTTTAGTTCTTGACAGAACTTCTTGTTTTTTTCTGAAGTAATCAAAGAATCGCTCATAAATCTCATTTGACCGCAGTTGACTTTCTTTGAATTTTGACTGGGTACCTCTGCGACCACCACCTTCAACCGCCCCTACAAGTATGGGACCATGCCTCAATTCCGGGGCCTCTGCTCCTCCAGGGTGGTGGCGTTCAAGCTCCACACACGCTTACATACACATGCCCACACGCACACTCATGCCTGCACAAACACACACATACCTGCACCCACACAGACTCCTACATACACGCACACACCCACATTCACACGCATACACACACACGCACATACACATACACGCATACACACGTCTACACGTACTTACACGATCTTTCAAACAAAGAAAAGTTTGTTCTACTCGGACTGTTCACTCAAAATTTATTAAGAGTAACAGATAAGATTTTTCGAGCAAAAAAAAAAATCCTTCGAATCTGGCAGGGCAATTTAAGGTTTGTAGCGCGGGACAGGTTGTTTGAATTGTTAAAATTGATAGAAAAATGGTACAAATAAAAAATTAAAGTATGGGAATGAGGTGTCCTCGCCGAGATCTTTCGAACAAAAATGTTTGTTCAAATCGGACTGCTAATTCAAAAGTTATTAGGGGGGACAGACAGACCGACAGACAGTCTTCCCCATCTCAAAACCCTACTTTCCAAATTTTAATTTTTCAACAGTTTTCCCCCCTTCCTTTTTGACTTTTTTTTGGACTTAGGGACATTTTTGAGATGCATTAAGCCACCTTTAATGCTTTTTTCGTCCTTCTCTTACTTTAATTAGGAAAATAGGCCCAAAAAATATAATGAAAGCGACTACGACAACTACAGCACAAATGCGAAGAATTTATGTTGAATATCTTTCGAAATATTTTCGAAGCCAGAACATCAAATGACGGTGTTTATCGGGTCATGAGTAACCCACGAAAGCAATAACAGAAGGAAGGGACAATGAGCCAGTTCGGGACAAATTAACTGCGTTTGCCAGACGGTCCAGTTTGATCGCGACTGTCCCGGTTTTCAAACAAATTCCCGGTGTCCCGGCCGTTTGATTTCAAGTCCCGGGAAAAAATAAATTGGATCATAGATGACGAAAGAGTGTAAAATGATAAACTGTGAAGTATTGTTTCGGGTCATTATTTCGTGATTTGTAACATTGACATGCTTGCAAAATTAATATCGTATTGGCCGGGTGCTTATTAATGCAACATAGTAGCTTGTGAAGATTTCCACAACAAAATTAAAACTAAAAAAAAACACTTTCCAAAAGAAAATCCCAGCTAATGGAAAGTGCATGTAAATGTTATTCCTCATTAAAATATTTCTTCTTGATTAAATAACCAATAAATAACAACGTATCAGAAATAAAATGTCTAAATTTTTATGCTTGTATCATTTATTACTACCTTATGGATGCTTATGGGTGCACAGACATCGATGTCTGTGCATCAATTAGCTTACATTTTTGCATTGAAAAGACGTTCCCTGTAACGCCGAAACACTTGTCTTCAGCATTCCTGCGCATTAGTGCTTTATAACATTTTTTAATTGCTTTTATTTTTATGCACAAAGGTATTTACGTATTTATCCTCAATGTAGTCTAAAAACCAGTCAAGGATGTGTATCCTAGAATACCTATGACCCTGGAGGGGACAGGGGGAGTAGCATTCCGGTGTCCTGGTTGAATATTTTAGAAATCTGCCAATCATAAAATGAACCAACTTTTTTGGTAGTGTACAGAAATTTAAAGATAAAAAAAAATCGTCTGTTTGAATTTTTACATTTTCTTGGTCGAACTCCTTTTTTTACCAGCAGTCAGTTATAACGGACTCTTAGCGCCCGTTATGAGCAAATTCGACTGCACTGATGAGATGAAAAAAAAACCATAAACATGAAATCTATATGTATAAAAACGGATGCATGTTTGTATATATGTATGTTTGTTCCTTATACAAATTCAGTTTTCGTCGGATTTTCATCAAACTTGGCACAGAGGTTCCTTGATGCACTTGAACTCACATAGGTGGGGTTTTCAAATTTTAAAAAAATCAAAAAACCTCAAAATTCCAATTTTTTGTCTCAAAATGGCCATTTTCTTTCAATTTTGAATAGAGTAATAGAAATAAAATTTTAAGCATACAAATTGATAAAATTTAACACATTTAAATATAAGTATTTTCCAACAAAGATTACGATTTACAATGAATTATCAATTTAAGGCTCACCTATTTCATTTCAGCATGAAATATGTTAAAAACAATTACTGCTACAATTATTTGTATTCAGCACTATTTGAACCACTATTAGGAACTACTATGTTGCATTAATAAGCACCCGGGCAACCCCGGATAATAAGCTAGTCCTTAATAAATCAACAAACTAAACAAATTAACTACGATTGCCACAATTTTTTCTCCTATCCTGAATGTTATCAACACACATTTATGTCCCCTATCAGCCATCTCACAGAAAACCTCTAATTGAAATACATTTCCGAAATTGACGAGTCTATGAAGGCAGAAACATATTTCTTTCGTTGCTTACGCGGCAGTATTTCTCACTGATTGGGCTACAAGAAAAAAAAAAATCTCATGCTTGCTCAGCTTTTTGCAAATGACATCATAATTTTTTCCCTAGCTGAGGAAAAACTGATTTTAGGCTCTTTTAATAAGCTCAGTCATTTATTCAGTTATGAAATCAAGACCTCTCAGAATTCAGCTGCTTTCTCTTTCCTTCTTTCCCCAGCTATTATTTTCTGAGAGCATTATTGTTTGGTGGTAAGGCACAAACTTGGGGGGAGGTTAATCTTATTTCTTTTTTCAAAAGCTAGTTCTCTTTTTTTTTAAAGTGTGAGAATAAAAAATCAAAAGAAGAATAAAAATATAAACACCAACGTTAATTTTAAAAAAGAGAAAATAGGAACACAATGCAGATAAGTACAGTGGCGTTAGTAGTTTTTCTAGGTCATTTGATAAAATGAGTTTTCATCTACTTCCTATTTTTAATTCTTTTTTTCAAAACAATTAAGGAATTTTTCTACGGAAGAACTATAAAAGCTGCATTGTTTGAAAGATGCAACACCTTCATTTATCTATTTTATTTTATTTATTTTTTTAATTAATTTATTTATTTTTGTTGTGTTTTGTTTTGTTTATTTTTTACGTGTCTAGTTCATCAGGTGAGATCTGCATATTAGGTTTTTGGAAATCATCTATATGTGCTAAAAAGGTACGTTTGACATAATTTGCAGTTTCAGATATTTAAAAGAATATTTATATCAGATGCTAGAATGCCGATGTCGATGTACGTGATGTACGAGAAAATAGGCTCGTTTTGCTCTTGACAGAACTTCTTGCGGTTTGTGGTCCTTTGCAATGTATTTCTGCGGGACTCCTTAGAGATAAAAATTAGAGATGGAAC